>MU253745.1:0-205375 GCA_019669825.1 Calycina marina
AATAGTATAGAATAGTATAGAATAGTATAGAATAGTATAGAATAGTATAGAATAGTATAGAATAGTATAGAATAGTATAGAATGGTATAGAATAGAATGCCTCATGATAATGCCACTCTGGCGTTCTTGGCGGTCATCCGCTTGACAGCACTGCCTAGCGAGGGCCTTGGCCCGAGCACCTAAGTGGGTTCTAACCCTCACAAACAATCTGTCTTCACCAACAGCATATACTTAAAAAGTATGCAGCACCTCCATAAAATTCTCCGTTCAAGTACAGCTACCCTCCTAGCACACGTTCAATGCATCCTGGACGACTGCAACTCGAACAATTACGAGTACTTCAAGGTTTAGGTTTTTGTTATAATGGATTCAACGTCATCATCAGAGGGAGCGAGTGCTGTGACTTGATTTGGGAAACTCCTAGATGCCATCTAGCAGATCTCTAGGCTGGAAAACTCTCGATCTGCGATACCTAAGTCAACGGTCATTCGGACGATGATTGCCGGTTTGGATTGCATCTTCTCCTGAGATGGTGGTTGGCTTGCTGCGCTTGGTGCCGCTCCAAGCTACTTAGGCACTTCGGATTAGGAGGAATCTCTAGCTTGAGCTTACACTGGCAATGAAATCAATCACCTTGGGAAACCGCCTGCCTGAATAATTCGCGGAATGTGGTACAATTCTACCAACAAGCGCGGCTCCACCTGTAAAGTCTGTCCAATCCACCCATTCGCTGAGGCTCAGTCCCTCGTTTCCCTTGGCTTGTTGCCCGGTGTGCCTTCTGGACCTTAACCACCTTACGCAACGGTTCTCGCAACTTGTTACTCGACTGGATCTCCCAATTTCTTCGTTCTTTCACAAGTGAATGTGACCCATTTACTTGGAGCAGAGCATTCTCCCCAGCTCCATCTCATATTCGCCACTCCATAAGTCTGTCGGCTGATTGGGTCTGGAACTATACTCATACTCGTTCCTTAGATCACGTGCGTCTGCACTTGCAATGAAAATTGGCAACATACTGATGCTCCTCGTATGGAGACATGCATATTCTCTCCTTTGTCATAATCCCTGTCCCTCCTGCTAGTGATGAGATCAAGATTGTGAGGAAGGTTGGGCTAGTGGTTTGCGATTCTGGAAACTGCTGTATAATGCGCATGATCTATTTGAGTATGTCAGTTTTCTTTGCTATTCTTCAACTCCGATCCAGAACAAATTGCCCAACGGCTGCGAGTCTTGGTAAGGATTGTTGGAAATACAATTGCACTAAGGCATGGTACGATAAATAATGATATTAGACAGATTCCATCATCTCAGAAGACTTGGAACAGATTGAACTAACCATCAACTCGCTTAGATAGCTGGTCAGCGTTCTCTATAGCAACAATAGTGTAGGTATTGTTCTCCGATTGTAAAGACACTCCAGGTCAGTGTTTAGACAAGGACCACAGCTTTAGGCTCCATATACTTGTATAACATCTCCTGAATTCGGTACGACTCGCAGGCATCACACAAGCAGAGATCGATGTACGTACTGCTACTGTATTCTATGAGATGGTGCTGTGGCATCTCAAACATGGCTTCCCTGTGAATTAGTATCTGTGCCGTGCAACTGGTACACTACGTCTCCGACCTTCGCCCCCCTTAGGAGCCAGTCTCCTTTTTGAACTCATCTGTGGCTACCCTATATGGAGGGGGTGGTTTTTTAAGCACAGTCATCTACTAGACCCTTCAGGCCTAACTTTCGACCTGTTTTCTGGCGTATTCATGTATATAAAGCGCTAGCTTAGCACGTCCTCATACCCCTCGGGAGGTTTTAATAGGACGCAAATAAATATCATCATCATCATCCGACCTTCGCCCGCAACTGGTCCAATACCTATGGTACGATCTGTGATAAGTTGTCTTTCAATCCTGAAGTGGTCCAGTATACATAAAAGCTCATACATACGCATGCGACATACGTCACGTTTTGGCGCCAGAATTTGGTAGTCTTTAAACCACTCTTTCCAATTGTTTTCGAACGACTTTGTTCCGTAATAATGGTACAATATCGACAGGTGTGCGAGGTCCGAGGCATTGAGAGGCTCGCAGATCCTCTTGTTGAGTTCCAAGATCAGGGAGTATGCGTGAAGTTCAAACCATTTCCAAGCTGCAGTCGTGAAAAATGTTCCGAAAAGCACCTTCGAACTCCTATTAATTGGCTGGAATTTTTTTTTTGAAAGGAACGGCTTTGATTACTTCATCCATCTGAGAGCCAGTAACCATGAGCTCACCATCGTTTGACAGTGTGAGCAATGCTGGTGAGATCCCAGATAGATAAGCTCTCCCATCAAGCGTGGGCCAAGGAAGAAGCGGATGTAAAACCTTTTGGCTAGACCACCATACATTATCCCATAGAGCAAATAGAATTCGCTTAAAGCCACTGTATTCGAAGCTATTAAAGTCTAGTATCCAAGAAGGCAACCCCGGAAGAGGATGATCCGTCGATGATAGAATTGCCAGACTCTGGTAATGTGAGAAGCAGAATTGAGCAGCTCTGCTAAGCTCCCAAGCTCCCAAGCTTCGCCCATTGTTTCTTCCATCCCGTCCGCAATCCTCGGAAATCGAGTTCTTAGAAATCGCCCTTAGCGACATCGTCTCAGAATCACGAGCCAACGCATTGAAGAATCGTACTTTCGGCGTAGTCGTAGCTTCTTTGCCTTGTAAAGATTCAGGGGTAGGCGATCGGAAAGGGTTTGAACGAATTGGTCGTCCCATAATTGCAAATGGGTTGTTTATTCACAATTTATTAGAAGTCGCGATTTGAGGTTTTGGTGTTTTTGGCCCGTGCGCACGAACATTGACACCTCTGTTGAACCCTCTTAGACAATCAAGCAGGACGTTGCACCTCCAGTCTTGGCAAAGGAACATTCTCCCCCACTCAGACTTCACCTCAGTATCATCGATCCTTTGGAAAGGAACGTTTGTTACCTCATTCGCAGCCATGTAGTCCTCCTACCGGCCTTGTTATTTTTATCTCATCAATACTCCTTCAGCTCCCCAGCATCTTCAACGAGAAGGCCCAACCACCGTGCCTTCTTCACGCTTCCATAGCCTCCAAGCTCCGCCCAACGTATGTGAACTTCTACACCTCAAATCTCGAAAAGCTTCAACATGTGCACCTCCAGCCTGTCGAAGCTTCACGATTATCGGGTTTCCTGATCCTATGTGGTGGCCGGCCTGAAGCTGCCTGTCGGGAAGACGGAGGACATTTATATCAATAGACAAGGGACCGAAGGACCGGGTGTCGTTGTGTGAGTCTTCACGCCAGAAGGGGATACACCGGAGAAGGGATGGCCTTTAGTGTTTTATTTCCATGGCGGAGGGGGGGGGGGCTGGGAAACATCGAACCATCGAAAATGAAAATAGGGTGTGCACGAACTTGTGTAAGAGGGCGAGATGTGTAGTTGTTAGCGTAGATTATAAGCAAGACTCACCGACTGTTGATATCGTATATCTGACTTGCGAATCGCAGATTATCCCCAGAAGACCCCTTTCCAGCTGCTGTGAACGACTGCTGGGAAACCATTATATGGCTATACTCCAACGGCACGGATTTACTCAACCTTGACGCTAGTAAATTCGCAATGGGCAGCTCGTCTACAGGAGGTAATTTGACAGCTGTGATGTACCATAAAGTGTTGTTCGTAAAAAATGTAGCGAGCTTCAAGTCAGAGCTTCTTATCCTTCCTGCCACGGATGATACAGCTAGTTGGAAGAGCAGCGAGTTTGTGCCGGCATTACCAGCTGAAAAAAAATGCTCTGGTAGTGAAGATACTACCTGCCAGATCCCACTGCTTGGGACGCTCCAGAAGCTAGCACTCTACTGTATGAGAACGGTTGGGAAAAGCAGCCTCTCCACTGATAGTGATCGGAGAACTGGATATGTTGAAAGAATAAGGTGTGACATATGGCAAGAAATTGATCGATGCCGGGGCAGAAGTGGAAGTCAAGATCATGGCTGGTATGCCACATCCGTTACTCGCGATGGATAGCGCGCTACAGCAGGGAAGATGCCATCACGTACATGGTTGATACTTTGAAGACATTCGGTATATAGTATTTGGGTGCGATAGAGACTTCCTAGTTAAAAATCCAAGTAGAGTGCCGCAGAATGATCTCAATGTGCAATGTACCGCCCAAGATCTGCACATGCTCAAATGAGCTCAACTTGTGAGACGAACATCCTTCGCTGAATCTCTTGCCTCGATATACAACTGCGCGAATCATTTATCATTTAAATGAGCGTTGGCTTGACCTTCCTTTGTTCTACTTCATAACCAGGTACAATTAGTCCATAGTTATCATCTGGCCTCGTGGCAAAACTCAAAGCACCCAACCATGTTCCAGTTTGTCAACTAGCGCTGAAGCATCTGGTCGCTTCGAGTAATTAGGATCAAACATCTCTGCAACAACCTCCCGAGTGATCCGACTGAAGCCTTTGTCAAACGTCCTACTTCTCCACCGATGATACTGGACTGTTCACGATGGCGCGATTCCTGTCATCATCATGTAAATCACGGCTCCCAAGAACCAAATTCCGGCTGAGCTCGACCACATAGGCGTGTTATTGTATATCTAGAGAATATTAAGAATGTTTTCCACACTTCACACAACGAAGCCATTTACTGGCGCCCAGAACAGCTGTTTCTTGGGAGATACATGTTCAAATTGCTCGGCGACGACCACCTCTCCATCCGGATGGCCGATGACTTTGCACCATTGGAATCCACTCAACTTGCACTCCCCATACGTCTCGCCCTTCACGGGATTCTTGAACCAGATTTTACAGGGGCTTATATACCGTATAAGGTTTGGCTGCTAATCCTCACCGTGCTTCAGTCATTCTCCCCGTTTCCCGGCTGTCTTTTTGTAGTCATGGTGTAGCCAAAGTAAGGAGCAGCTGATCGAGCGTAGGAAATGCCAGCGCAAGGACTCTGGGAGCGAGAAACGTGTATATTCCGGCACTGCAAGTCGCCCCCAGCTTCATGTATCGTTGAACGAAGAGAGCAGAGCGGAGTCTGGGAGAATGTATGCGAAGGTTCCTGCATTCATGTATTGCCATGCCAGAAAGTCGTTCGGTTGTTTGATCTCCCCATAATTCTTCACTGGTGACTTCACATGGTGCCCGGGGATCTCATTTCCTCACACGATGCCTACCAGAGATGGTGTTTGGGCGGTTGAGTATCCGTGAGGTGGACACGCCTGCCGTTGGTATCAGACAATCGGACAGACGACCGTATTCAGGCTTCGAAGGGTCCTTCCAAATTGGCTGGTGACACAAGGTCTTTGTGTCTGGAATCAGAGTTGCGGGAAAGTGTTCTCTGTTGCGCCTGAGGAGCACTCTGGAAATCCTGTCAGTCTACCACTGCAGGCACCCAGCTTCAACGCTCCGTTGGGATCAACGCATGTCGGTGGTTATATTGCTGTTATAAGTTCTTCATATGGAACATGCTAGCTAAGTCCAGAGAGGGGCTAGGGGTGAGGATTCAGTGAACACCTGGCGGCTCTATCCAGCGCTTGGCGCATGTGGACAAATCAAGGAGCTATTGAGCCAGAATGTCATGTAATCTAATGTTAGTACACAGTCATACTAAGAACTACGACAAAGAGTGTATAGCACTCCTATAACAGCAATATAGCCTCATAGGTCGCCGAAGATCTAAGTTTGTGTTGAATCAAACATAAATCTCATTGATTCGATCTCTATCTATTGTCTTCCATCCTCTCAGAGCTTGAGAGAGCAAAGTTCGTATCACCTCGCAATAAGTGTAACTTCATGGGCCGCTCCCTCGCTTCCGGGAACATATGGGTCTTCGCGATGCTAATGAGCATGCTATCGCGCTATTGTAGTGCCGGAAAGGAACGTTCCCAACCGGGTGGTCCAGTATGAGAGCGAGCCCCCTACTTGCACCCCCAGATACTCTTCAGAGCAGTATTGAGTATTTGATTCTTGAGACACACCACCAAGTCACATCTCGACATTCACCCTCTACCTGCTGCTACCAACATCAGCGTGACTGCAATCAACCACACTCGCTTTGTCAACAATATTCGCCTCTCCGCTTCTTAGCTCTCTGCAAACTTGATCTTCCGATTTGTGGTGGTAATTCGACATGTCTTATCACCCACAGGGCGATGTCAGCGTAATTCTCGCTTCAGCCGCTATGGCAACATATCCATTCTCTTACGACGCAGAAAGCCATATCAGAAGCTCAAAATAAATACCGACCCTCACAACCTGGAGAAGGAAGGCTATCTCAAACAAGTAGTCTTCCATCCATCGAATCAAGTCCAGAGCATTTCTCTGAACTTCTCTATTGACGGACTCGTTGTTAGTGGGAGTATATATTGATGTGTGTTGGGAGTGACACCCCTCCAGATTACCAATCAGTCCTCCATTTCCGATGATTGCGTTGCCTTCTCCAGTTCTGATGGCTGCATCTGCGTTGAAATTAAAGGTCCTGCACTTGGTTCACCGCTCAGACATTCACGTTTGAGCAGAGACCGCGTTGTTTGCGTTACCATAGCCCGCACGCTAGGTCGTTCCAACTCGACGGCCTCCTCACCCTCGTCCTCCTCGTCATCTCGGGCCTCTTGCTCAAGCATGCGCTTTACCTTACGGCGGATAAGCTCGTCATCGTAGAGGACATCTTTGCTCACCATCTGCTGTGTTTTAGCAGATGCATACATGGTCAGTTTGAGACAACTTACACTCCCGCAACCACTTTGCGGACACTGAACTTGCTTGGCATTACCTGTCCCTTTGCCATTCTTGTTGATGTAATCGATGATGTTCGCTTTCTCGAAGGTGTGTTGGCAGACTTTGCTGGTGAATGGATCCACAAACACGGCAAAGGTCAGAGGGCATTTGTATTCATTTTTTGAGCCTGCGATAACGATCTCGTCACCGGAATTTTCGTCAGCCATGTAATCATCTTCACCAGCGTTTCTATTCTGAGTTGAGGAGCCGTAGAAAACGTCGGGTGTGTCGCCATGGAACCACGCAGTCGCTTTTGGCATCGTGACGGTGTCACCGTACATTGAATCGTGCACAAGCATCTTGAAGGTGTTGTACGCAGAGTTGTTGTCCGCATATCTGTAGTCGTGATTAGATTGTTGTTCACTACAGCAACTGTAAGCACTTACTTTTGCACCATGGACTTCGATTGGTAGCTTTCATGGTAGTCCTTCCTCGCCTTGTGTAGCAATTCAACTGCTCCTGTAACCTCTGGCAAGGCTTCCGCTTCCTGTTCTCTCTCTTCTTCTTCTCCTTCCTCTGCGTCTTCCATGGCATCTAAAGCTAGGGGTGGTACAGCAGAAATACCCTCGATCACCACATCCACGATCTTGCCTTGCATCTCAAGCTCGTCCCGGTAGTCGATGATGTCTCTGAACACCTTCTCCGCACTCTCAGTCATCTCTTTTCCCTGCTTCACCAACAGTTTGGTTGTCAACTCTTCCTCCTTCTCCGCCTCGGTTTTGTCGTCATTCTGCTTGCTATTTGCAGTACGATCGGCTAGCCATTTCTCGTTTGCCATCTTTCTTTTGTTGGCCTTGTCGTTTAATTGCGCCACAGCTTGAGGGATGGTTTTGAGGGAGTAGTCGAGGTGCTTCTTATATACTCGCAGATCGGAATCGGTATCACGTAGCTTGATGAGCTCTCTTCTTGCCTTCTCGGTCAAGGGACGACTAGGTGCTTCATAGGGCGGAAGATTGAGGCTCTCTGCATCATATTGCGGTCGCCGTGAAGCAGGAGCCAACGCGGATGATTCGCCCTGGCGTGAACCGTTCTGGACTAGTCTTCGCGACATTGTTGCGTTGTTTGATTCAGGCTCGAAGCAGTTGTGCCAAGATGACTGTTGGAAGATAGAAACACGCGCTTTGAGGTATCGCGCCAGAGATCCACGTGACTATTTCTTGGGGCATTCGCCCCTGCGAGTTGAACATAGGTATTAGATAAAACAGTTCCGAAACAGCTCGTCATGAGTACTTAGGTAGCGTAGGTGCTCATCTGTTCATCCTGATTATAGTAAGGATGCCATTGCTTTTCATACGTAGTCGGTACTTTTCTTTCAGCTTCATCGGCAATTAGAAACACCATTATGCTCTGATCAAGACTCTCGCATTATTACTCTACTCTAGCTGTCATCTCACCTGTCAGTTTCTTCGTTTTCTTTGAAACGTCCCCTTTAAGATGTATAACCGTCATTATTACCACGTGTTTTGATCAAACCGAAAAGTCTCGATACCACGAAGAGAGCGCACAAGAATTCGAGCGAGGCTTGGTTGCAAGATTTTCAGATGACGTCGAGTGACGTGTGATGAAGTCTATCCTGTTTGTTCCAATTGTATGTGACACCTCTCCCATTGCAAGCTCTTTGAATTGACTGGGAAATCAGGTTTGAGGTCTAAGGCTCAGTGCGATTTCCTCCCGTGGTTGCTGAACAGAGACGATTGGGGCCGGTAAAAGTTCCTGCTTTGCCCCGGAAGCATACGGCAAGGCACAGTATCACTTGTTCGCCAGACGGTCTTTATAGAGGCCGTTCCGGTAGCGATGCCAGCCAACCTACGATCTCCAGCCACTGTTTTTTACCATCAGCAGATATGAATGTCACTCCTCTCATGCCGGTTTCAATTAGAGCATCAACTGACCGTATGATTGAATTCCGCCTCTCCAATCATTATGTTGTGATGACTTCCGATAAAGGCTTGATGCCATTATCGCTTGATCTCGGAACATCACCTGGAAGTCAACGGACCTGGGCAAATGGGTGCCATACTTGGCTTGTTTGCCTTTCATCTACATACACTAGAGCCGACAAATAGTCAGCTCTTTCGGACTTCTCATGAGGATATGCTGAGAGCCACTTCTGGGCTCGCAAAGCACATTGGCCTAGGCACCAATGGTGACAATGCAGAACGAGCTTTCGCGACTAGGAACTCCATAGCTTATTACGCAATATAAGTGTCTCATGCTGCATCCTATACACTAAGCTATGGTGCACCGAGATGTTGCACACTTCTACGGCCTGAGTCATACACCGTCAGCTGGGGACTTAACCCCGCCTCTATATTGGTTTAGTCCATATCTCGGAATCGAACAAATAATTCACGCAGGCCAACCCTGGATTCGGGAGATCGATATTCGCTCTATCATGGCTGCTGGCTCTATGGAAGAACGTCCTAGACAACAGAATCGGCAAGCTGTCAAGGATGGACGCACGGATATGCAGCTACCATTCTGCCAAGTCTTCGGTTTCCTACTAGATGGCTTGGAAGATATGTGGCACGGTCCTAAGCATATATAATGCTATCGGGACTCCGTTAACAAATTCAATTGAATCAAGCATCATTCTATTCTATACAGGGCTACATCGTCCGGTTTCCGACCATGGCCAGGTGAGGATCCTCAAGCTGCTTAAAGATTGCGATCCGAGGATCCTCACCGTCGTTGGATACTTCTTCATGATGCTGAAGAGAGCTGGATCATTCTGGTGGGCTAAGAACACGATTCATAAAGGATTCCAGATAATTCTGAAGATCTTGCCTACAGCCTGGTTGCTCCAAATGGATTTAGCCATTGCAGGTTTCAATATTATTGCAACAGCTTAAGTCACACCGGACATTCAATATCGCCTATGAGATCTATTGATAATGAAGTAGCGATTACTAGACGTGCCTCAGCGCCGATGGTGTTTTGAGACAGCTCCAGTCTCACCGGCATATAGCTCTAGATAATGAGAGAAGCGCTATAAGGGTTGTTTGGCTTGCTTATTCGTTGGAGATGGTTGCCCTTGGGACTTCTGGAGGTACAAGCGTTGCAGCACTTTCTGTATCACGTTATCAAACATGGAAAGCTTGAGGCGATCCTCAAAACCTGGATCAAATCACTCGCGGCAGTATTTGTGATTGATTTATCGTAAGCTAATTCATTAACATTGTAACACTTCAGCAGACATTGATGGAAAACCGGTACAAAATACTTTTTACATATACGACAAACTGGACTGAAAACAACTGCCAGTGCAGAATCATCGAATCCTGAAGCGCAAAGGATAACAAAGCTGCGAAGCACGTCGCCCAGGGTATATCCATATGCTACGTCCGAAACTCCATGCTAACGCTCATACCCATTTCGTCCTGATCTTTGGAAATCATCCGATCTCCGTCTCTGTCTCTTCATCGGCGACTCCCCACCGACCAGACTGCCAGGTCCTCGCTTTGGACCACGCGTCAGGTTGTACGTCGGCTCGTTTAATCTTCCTCCGGCTCGTTCATTCTCCCTATTCATCTCATACCGTCTTTCTTCCGACCGCTCTAACATTGGTTGCTCATCTTCCCTACCCTCCCTACCCCAAACAGGCTGACTGTATTCCTGTCGCTCCCCCCATCTTGGTCTTGGTCGCTCATCCAATCTTCGTAAGTAATCATACCTCTCCCTGCTGACTTCTCTCGAACCTCTTCTTCTATCCTCCTCATACTGTTGCATTCTACCCCGATCTCTATGATTCCAGAAATGATCCTCCGATACCTGAGAAATTTTGTCAGAGAATCTGTACTCCGGCGGTAGAGGCACATTTGGCTTGGGAGGTAGTGAAATGGGGCGAGGGGGGGCATCGCCTCTAGAAGCATCGCTGAATGTGATCCGATTTCTAAACATTCTCATCCATTGATCGTCATTTGCTGTTTGGGAGGCCGCTAAAGAAGTATCATGTCTGCGAGCGAAAGGTGTATACCTATCGCGAGGGAGCGAGGAGATCCTAACGTTGTTATTTTGGCTGCTTGTAGATCCCGAAGACACTCGCCTGTTAACACTAAGGGCTTGAGTAGACCTGGTATCGTTGCGATTTGGGTTTTCGATAGTACGATAACTGTTCTTGTACCATTCGGCGGCAGTTGTGAGTACTGGGATCGTACGCACTGGAGTCGTGAGTACTGCCGGGGCAATAGGGGGAACTGTAGGTGGGGCCATAGGAGGGGTTATCTGAGCAAACCCTAGATTGGCTCTAGCATTCATTTCCTGCATTTCTTTCTGACGCCTTTCTCTGTGTCGGGCTTTCTTGGACATAACCCTGACTGGCGGGTCTAATTTAGTAGAAGACGAACTGTCGTTCTTAGTCTGCTGACCCTTTCTGGAGTCTGCCCTCAAGGGCACATTATCTTTAGCTGGAACCTCTCTAGGGCGATACTGGCTGGCATATTTGGTATCACTACCAGTTTTGGCTGTGTTCACATCGATATGATCTGCTCGGGAGCCATCACTTATCGCTGCAAGGGCATTGCCAGAGACGAAACCAGGTCGAATCCAGTGTGTGTTTTTATGTATGTTGGCAGAAGATAGGCCAGCTTGGTGTGCAGCATTGTTAGTACTGCTACCAGCGTAAGCTCCATTTACCGAAGGATGATTCCGTTGTAGATCAACTGCTGATGTATATGCGTTGCCCGGGAATGGACGGGGCCGTGGTAGGTTATCAGATTTGTTAGCACAACCAGAAGTAGTTGGAATTTGGCCCTTGAGATTCTTTCCTGAGTCTACTTCCAATGGCTTTGTTGCTTTATTGGAGGATGCGATAGGATGATTTACGCCAATGGGCCCATCGACGATTTCGTCACCAGTCCCAGTTCTGTCCATAATAACCGAACCATCGATATGGAGTCTCTCTAAACAAGTAGTACGGATGTGTCCGTCCTTGCCACATCGATAGCACCGAGCATATACCCAGCTTCGCTCAACTTGATCTGTCAGTCGGTTCACGACGAATGCCCTCTGGAAATCATTCAGGGAACGAGGAGTATCGTTATCGTAAAAGTCAACACTAGCCGGAGCGGGGCTACCCTTCGTTGTGATGCCCTCTCGGCCCATAAGTCGGACTGGCGCCTTAGGCTTGAAACGTGATACGCCCCTACGCTTGTCAGCAGCCAGCTTCTGAAAATCAGCCGCCGAGAGAAGGGAAGCGATATTCGTATTGGCTTTATCCTGCGCTACACCAAGCGGATCAGATGCTTCTGCAACAACAGGACTAGATTTCTTGGAAATTGGTTCCAAGATACTGACATCTAGTACCGGATTACGACCAATTCTAGACTCGGTTGAGTCAAGAGGACTGAGAATTGAAGATCCAACTGCAGGTTTGTCGCTAGGCTCTGAAAGCCTAATAGCATTTGATCCGGAGCCCTGTGAGCTTATAGGATTATGCTTCGCGTTGTGTTCATTCCTAGACTTTGTCGAGATGGCGCCCGCGACCCACTGGGCTTCTTGAGCAAGTTCTTCAATGGGCACGGTTTGCGAAGCCGCCTGCGAATCGGTATGCAAGAGTCCATCTGAGTCACTCAAATAAACCTCAGGCACATTATCCAGTACCTTCTCGGCTGCGCCCTGTCGAGAATCTAACCAGGAAGTTGTTTCGTTACCCCAATCTATGACAAAAAGGGTTCGATCTTGTGGTTCTGCAATTGTAGCTGCTCCTTGCCAAGTGGGTAGCTCTTGACCCAGGACAGAATCATCGAGTGGTTGTCTTACGACAGACTTACCTACCGCCGTATTGTGCCTCAGCACTGGGCTGTCGTCTCCAGTCAAATCGACCACTTCGGTGTGGAGTACGGCTCCTGCCGCAGCTTTAACCACACAAGGTTGGGCCTTATTGGTGACCCCCATTGCATCCGGGGATGGAATACGCTCTTGTCCCATTCTCTCAAGTAGCGACATGGTTTCTCTCGGAGAGATCATATTTGTGCTCTTGGATGTCTCGGTACTGACTTCCGCTGCAATGACATGCCTCTCTGTAGCAAGTTCTCCATTCAACTCAACAAAAGGATCAACTTGCGCAGACTCTACAGGACCATCAATTTCCACTGGGACTCGTAGAGGTGCTAACCCTTCGGAATCCACCATCTTGACAACACTTGAAGCCCGGGATCTGCTATTGATGGCTGATGATTCCGCTACACAATCGCTGATCTCATGATTGTTGGGATTGTGACTTTCAGCCACTTCAACATTCTCATTATCAGACTCTGGGAGAGACAGTTCTTCTTCTGTCTCTTGCAAAACTCTCCGCGTATTCTGGGCACAAAGTCAGATTGAGCTCCGGGAAGGAAAAGGCCAGGAGCCAGATGATATGATGGTCTCGCCAACATACCTTTGACCGTCGTAGACGGGATTCTGATTCTGTAAAATCAGGGAGGTCTGGGGGATGGTCTCGGATAAACTCCCATATGGCCTTCCAGCATCGATTGTTCAGCCGTAAATCATCAAAATTGGCACGTAAGTGTCTTCGCAGGTGCTTGATTCCACACAATAGCTCCGCATCGGTACGGTTAGCCATATGATAAGCAACAAGAACTGCTGTGCCAACTATCTCGATTGGACTGAAAATAAAAATCATTGTGTTGTCGAGGAACTCGGGGGTTGCATCAAAGATAGAATTGACTTTTACTATAGATACCAGTCAGTAAATAGAACTAGTAACACAGTACTATGGCGCTTACCTTTATATTTCGTAGCTGTCAACTGCTCACAGCAGTCCTTGACAAGGGTTTCAAACCTATCGAAGATTTCTTTAAACCTTGCTCGGAGCTCGGTATTGATGGGCATCTTGTCCTCTAGCATTCCTTCAAGAGCCTGCGGAGTTGCCTTAAACGAGGGGATAGTAGTGCCATTAATATAGCCCAAGACCTTTTCAGATGTTCCTAGGGTTTCCAGCAGCATGGCAAATGTTGTCAGGACAATGCGGTACGCCGAGGCCCTCTCTGGACGTGATACTGTTGAGCAAATTAGTTGGAGAGGCTCGAAAAGTTCAGGGATGCAGGAGACAAACACGTGAGAATAAGAGAGTAATCCTCCTCGTACTGCCTTGCGAACATTGCCCATTCTGTTGCTTTGGCGAGCAATCGGCCCCCAGCTGTAAGGGCAATATCCTTGTTCAAAAGCTGAAACATATTCTCTTCTGTTGCCTGAGGTAAGTCGCTATACTCGTAGCAGCATAGGTTTCTCTGCCAGAAGAATATCTTAACAGCGTCCGGCATAATAGTATGGCTACTCGGAACTTCCATACCATCAGCCATTGGGTGGCAGAAATACCTGAGAGATTGGTGGGTTAGTTGAGCTCAATCATATGGAGCGAGGCATCCGACATGACTGATAGCTTACCATTTTTTCTGGGCTTTATCTACAACTGCAATTTGACCGGTCATAAATTTTCGTAATGCCTTCAGAGATTGCCAGCCTTGGATGCACACTCTTGACTGCATCAGTCTGGAAACTTCCCCTCGATCATTCAGCCGTCTGCCAATCTTGTTATTGAAGATGATTGGCGGCACAAAGTAGTTCACTGTCACCGTTGTTAATAACATTCCTATGGAATTAACAGTGATACTGACTGAGAATTGAGCAAATGAACATGGATGCCCGAGATTCGTTCCACTCTGCTTCCCGCTGATACTCTGGAACGAGTATAATGCTGCCGTTCTCTAGACTCTCTGAGAAAGATTAGTTAATTGGATATACTCTGCAATCTATGGATATGTTACCGAATAGATCAGTAGTAGATCGATTGTTAATATGAGGCTGGGACACTTGCGGGATCTCAAACGCTACCACGCATTAGTTTTTTGTCGACAGACAACGGTGATGCGGCAACTTACTTTCACACACAAAATACTGGACGCCATGTCTTGTCTGTATGATACCCTCGGAAGTATCCCCCTCAAAGTCATCATCTTCAAGCTCAGAAAGATCACCCTCTTCATCACCTCTATCGATGAAATCAGATTCATCGTCAACGTTGAGTTGTGTCAGATCAATAACCATCTTCCCTATATGCTCTCTTTTGACTTTGGAGCTATCTCTGGCTGCTCTTCTCTGCAACAATAATAGTCAGCTAAGCCCTGCCATACCGTCTGGTTCAGGACTACATACCTTTCCCAAGCTTCTCTCTGATGCAACGATGGGTACATCGTCTGGATCATCCTTCAATCTTGGCTTGACATCTTTATTTAAAGCCCGTGGTGGCCATTGGCCTGCAGATAGGGCCATGGTCGATGGTTCTGATCTTGAAGTGTATGTTCAAACCTTAACATGCTCCCAGAAGTGATGAGTTGGATCAAGCGTCTGCTGGCGGCGTTCGTTAACTTGCCACAATGTTACTCAACATATCAGTAAGATCGACGACTTCTTTGAGCCTTCATCAGGTATGGTCGAAACCTGGTCCTATCGCGGTCGGGTTTTATCCTTCCGTGAATACTCCTGGGTAAATTATGTCAGCCTATGTATTTCTCCGCGATGTACTCGCAGAAAAGATATTCATGCCCGTCACTTCAGGATATGATATAAGGCAAAGCGCAAAGCTATTTACACATTGTAGGAAACCGAGGTATGCAGATTCCACGAGAAGTGAATTCTCAAGTCGCTTGGCAAAGCAGATACGTGGCCGTCGTGCTGAAACATAAACCGAGTGCAGAGCTTGATGTATGTCTACAGACATGCAAAACTCTGAAAGGTAGCTCCCAAGTTGCTGAAGCGCATGATCACGTTTCCCTGTCGATACCCAATGAACCCCGTGAACTTTGTCCTTAATCGTAATGGTGTTTCTCGGTGGTACACATGTGGGGTATCTTTGCTGCAGTCGCTATTGCATGATATTACCACGGAGGACTTGGGAATAACCTCGAAGCGCAACAAGACTCCAACCTCAAGTAGTACCTAGGCAGGGGCAATGTGCATATCCGTGATGCAATATAGAAGATTTCCAGATCTGTTCGAGATGAAACGTAAAATGCGACAATGAAATATATACGTACCCAAAGTCTTGATAGCGCGGACTTCGAGAGTGTATCCCGAATATTGGTGTTGAAGTGTCCGTAATGTTGTTTGGAGAGAGGGTAGGTAGGTAGAAATTAGATGCCAAGGCTAAAGTTGAGGCCTTTAGTGGAGACGCTCTAGTCGCATTCTGTGATTTTGGATTGCGCTAGCAGTCACACTTGTTAACTCGTTTGCTTTTCAGGTGGTGAATTCTTGTATCTTCCTTTTCATATTCACTTTAGGTCAATATACGGCGCCGAGGGCAAGTAGTAGGCAGGTGATTGTGATTCGAACCATCATCCTTGAGCGAGTAGATCGGTGACACGAAAACTTTAGTCAGGCATTTCGCAAGGTAGAAGTGTATTTGAAAATCATGAGGTATATACGACTTTCCCAAAGTATTCACAGCACATTAGACAACAGCTCATTCATATGGATCACAGATCCCACCGCCCAAAGCTATCCACAGCCCATTCCTTCCAACTCTTGCTTTCTCTAGGAAGCTTCACTTTCTCCCATTCTTCGCGAGTAACGCTCTGCCATTCTTCTATCGGAATCCATCCAATATATGCTCGATCGCCAAATCCTCCAATCCAGTACACTTCTTTCACAACCAGACGTACCCATTCACTGAAGTGAATATGATTTCCTGGTAGCCAATATTTTGCATCTTTATGTGCTTTTGTGAAGCACTGAGTGAGAGCTAGACTCTTGACTTCATTCTCAGGGATCTTCTCTAGGTATCCTACCAGCGCGAAGCGCGGCAGACTCGCAGGGTAGTAGTCGTCGGCTTGTCTCTGGAATCCAGTCCGAGCTGGAACAGAATATGGAGGTACCCAGCTCAAGGAGAGTGAGATATTCGAGCCTGCTGCTACATTTTTAAAGGTCGTGGCGATCGACAGGGAGAGGATGGTTGGATTCCCGCTAGACTCGCAATCTGCTATGTAGTCTGGTAGTCCTATAGATAGACCCCCGACATCTGCGGGCCTATCTTCTGATATGCTCAAGCCTTCCTTTGTAGAGGAGGGGAAAGTCGTGGAGAGGGTTCCAATGGGAGTTAAGTGTAGAATGCGGCGAGCGAAAACGGCCGACTCGCGCGAGGTGGGAATATCATAGGCTATGGTGTCATTAGCTCAGTTGTATATTACAACGGCCATGGAACATACATATCTGTACATCTTGTGACACTGCAGCAGTTAGAAGTGCTGCGAAGATGAGTATTGTGGAGAGGTACATGTTGGAGGAAGCAGGCTGGAGGAAAGTGTAGAAAGGAAATGCAGAATCGGCAGACGCAAAACGGAAAAGAAACCAGCTTTCTCGCAATAGGTGTGATAGCGAAAGAACCCAGCTCGAGTATGTGACTGGTACTGTTGTCTTTGACTTCAACGACTGATCGATCTGATCGATGACCAAGATAAGATCCCTTGGCGCTATCATTCCGCACGTGAGTTATAGCTTCACGTAGCAATGTTTACTTCTAATATGTTTCTTTTGAAGAAAACAGTAAACATTTTTGGGATTCGCAATACTGGAAGTTGTAAGGAGATAAGACCATCTCAAAGTTAACAAGATATATCACATGACTGGTGGCAGGCCCAAGTGGTCCTAGCTCATTTTCCCAAGCGACCTCGCCCACATTGGTTTTGCTCTCAAGGACGTCAAGCCCGATTTTCTTAGGATACGACACAAACACCAACAATCAGTGAGTAAAACCTCTGCCATAAAAATATTGTCAGAAGCACCTGCGGAGCCTTTCGACAACGATCATTTTTCCGCAGACGAACCAGCAGAACCGATAACTGACATTCATTCTCCAGATCAATCGTCAACATGGGAAAAGTCCACGGATCTCTCGCCCGTGCCGGAAAGGTCAAGTCTCAGACACCAAAGGTACGATAATTTCCCCATACTGCGAGGACAAACAACGAGGGAGATCAAAAGGGATGAGATACGGATGAGGATACTTAGGGAGGTGAAGAGGAAGTCGGCAGCAGCAAGGACGACTGCAGAGCACAGGAGGCGAAAGCAAGAGTCGATGTATGAATGCTGACAGAATCGAAACAGGTCGAGCCACAAGAGAAGAAGAAGGTCCCAAAAGGCCGTGCGAAGAAGCGTATACAGTACACCCGTAGATTCGTCAACGTCACCCTCACTGGAGGAAAGCGGAAGGTTCGTTCTCCCACATCCCCCAAATACACCCAGCAGCGGTATCCTAACAGTGCTACGTAGATGAACCCAAACCCTACTGGCAAGAGCGGATAGAGAACGACACTCACTATGGGCGTTGTGGAAGTGGGGAGATAGAACCTGATCAGGGCAAATCGAAGGCTCTCGGTGGGGAATGCTACACAACCTCAGTATGCGCACTGTGAGCTCTGGGAAAGACAGATTTGCATCTCCATATGGCGCATTTGTACATTTGACCAGTGCGTTTCTGCTATTACTTGGTCAAATACATGGTTGATGTTCTCATCAACATAAACAGTCTGTCTTTGCTAGTGTTCAGTGAAGTTATATCTCGATATCGGAATGGCGATGTGCTCACTGTCAAACATGTACACCATCTTGGATCTCTCGATGCACCGACACTCATCGGGACTGCATGACCACAGCAAGCTCCAAACCTTTGCATTTTGCGACAGAACCTCTTAATGCAAAACCATCAATCGCCACTCCCTATCCTCCAGCAAGAAATTATGCGTTCTTTCCGCAGATCTATACAGCTTCCCACAGGTATGAAGGAAGATGACCCTTTTTCCTCCATCCATAGCTGCCTAAACTATCTATCCTCATGGTATTCCCACTTTGAAAATCCGCACTCTATCCAAGCTTCCTACTGACTCAAGACAGATGACGGTGATGTGAGAATTATTTTACGAGACACTTAACCATCACCCCTCTGCTCAAGATCTTACAACTCTGAAAAGGAACCCGCGTAAAGTCAAAGTCATACCGATCTCACACCATAATTACTATGCCTTCAAATCATGCCCCATCCACGTCGGCAAGTCCAGATGTCGAGTCATTTACTCATTCTTGTAAGGGTTTCGTGTTGACACTAACATCTTGCCGTCGACTTTAGAGATCTCTGAAGGCCTCCCAAGCTTTGTAGACGTGTTCCGCGTATGGCCCACTGCTATTGACTCCATATTCTCCCTCTGATTCTTCCATCTTCGTCCTGTATGTTCGTCGATCTTATTGTCTCGACAGGTCGCCCGCATCGACTTCATAGCGCTAAATGTATCTAAATCGCGGAAGACAACAGCCTTTTTGGTGTCTGCCAGCAGCCTACTTCCATAGGATTTGAAGAAGAGGTAATTCGTAGATTTCGGCGAATTGTAGACGTCATAATTGCGCGTGTTGAGCCGAAATGTTGGTAGGTTTCGATTTTACGAGATTCACGAATTTATGCAGACTAACTAGGATGCGCACGAATTCTGCCACCCACTGGTGTCGTTGTAGCAAGATTATGACTATGTAAAGACTCAAGAACTTTCACATGATAAGAAATGATAGCACGCAAGGTATGGAATCGTTTGAATTTGCTATGCACACTGGTTGTAAATCACGGCTATCTACTAGTGATAAATGTATCAAAACGCCTCGTTTTCAAGAGACTAATGTATCAAGGTGAGGTCCTGGAAGTGAAAGCCGTAGCTAGAGAGTGTCGAATCAGATGCCAGTACCACGAATAGCATCAACCTGCACCGAAAGGGAGGCATTGTTCTGAGGACCACCAAGTGGTGGACCCTCTGGGGTGACATATGCCTTTGTCATACCGCCATCAACCACGAAGTCCTGAATATCTTGTAAGCCCCTTTTCTTCTCATCACCAGGAAGAGGCCCCCTGGAAGCACAGTAGAACACGTACCTGACCGTTGATAAAGCTGGATTCGTCACTAGCCAAGAACAGCACCGCCTGTGCCTGCTCGATCGCCTCACCAAAGCGGCCGCTCGGGAAATGGATTTCACGTCTCTGTCTCTTCGGCTGGTCATCGCCCAACCAGTCCTGCAACAACGGCGTGTTCAACGGCGCCGGACACAGCGCGTTGAATCGCAAGCCCTCGCGCGCATGCACGATCGCCAGCTCCCTTGTCAGCGCCAACACCGCTCCCTTGGAGGCAGTATAAGCCAGCTGCGGCGTCGCCGATCCGACCAAAGCGACAACAGAGGCGGTATTGATGATGGAGCCTTTAGTTTTCTTGAACTTGCGGAGAGAGAGCACGGCGTGCTTGCAGCCGAACCAGACGCCCTTCACGTTGATGGCTTGGGTTAAGTCCCAGATCTTCTCGGGGGTGTCGATGGCGTCGGCGTCGTCGGCGTGCATGATACCGGCGTTGTTGAATATGATGTCGACGCCACCCCATGAGTCGACGTGTTCGACAAGGGCTTTGACGTCGGCTTCTTTGGAGACGTCACAGACCTTCTTCTGTCAGTATTGGACCTTGAGAGGGGAGGATGAGTATTTACCTGGACTTCGACTTTGTGTGCTGAGGGAACAAGTTGCTTCAGCTTAGCTGATGCACGCTCGAGTGCTGCGTCTGATATATCGGCCATTAGGACGTTTGCGCCCTCCTTGGCGAATAGGATGCATGTTTCTAGACCGATTCCTCTGTGTAACAAAGTCAGCGTCTGCTCCAAATTCGTAGGTATGGATCTCTTGAGTGACCGATTTAAGCATGCATCACGTGGGCACACTTTGGAGTCAGAAACTTTGCTCGAGAGCCGGAAATTGATGTTCTGATCGCCACTTACCCTGCAGCTCCGGTGACAATGGCGTTCTTGCCATGCAGCCTTCCCATAGCGAAGCTATTGATAGTGTGGATTTTGCCATTGCGGCTGTCGGAGCCCTCGCGTGGGAGGGAAGCTTCAGCCATTTTTGAGTGATCTGCTTTTGTAGATACTCTTCTGACAGTGTGTTAGTATGATTTCCAACAAAGGTACGTAGAAAGAGCGTTTCGGTGGCAAGATTTTGGAGGGGCTCATCCATTGTCATCCATCGGAAGACTCACTGCTAGAAAAGTTGGAGCTTGCGATAAGACTGTAGAGGTCAGATAGAAGAGTGACGGATGCACGTGGTGTTGTAGGTAGTAGAGCAAGAGATAAATTCAATGTGCGATCTAGGTGATATAAAGTTGTCGGTGAATGTGTTGAATGGAGATATCACTCTCGTCCGAAAACGGAACCCACCTGAAGTCAAATAGAAGGTCAGCGATCCAACCACCCGATAGGTATAGGTACCCCTGAACGGTCCTATGCTTCGTACACGCCCACTCGCAGTGAAAATCATGGTCACGAGTCATCGAATCCTTCGACTTACCAAGGTAGTGCCGGTATATGTGTCAAGTCACCCAGATCACACCAAGCTCTAGCGAGTGCCTATCCCGATGTCTATCGGTGAGTTTCAGGACTGAACGTAAGCTACTCTTAATGTGCTGAGCCGCACTAGATTATCTGCGATTGTTTTATCAATAGGAATAGCTAATGTAAGTGTTGCAATTGGCAGAAAGGCAGGGCTTGTATCCAGAACGGAATACGACAATAAATTTGAGGTCAAGTCAGGCTGATCAGCACAGCGGCTGTGAAGCACACATCATTATAGGTGAAACTCCCAATTAACATAGTACAGCCAGCGAGGTTATATTGTGATCCTGATGAAGCCATTGTTGTCGACACAGTAAATAGTAAACGGATGATGAACGTACTCTGTACCCAGGTAGATTTCAGTAGAGGTCTCTTGTCTATCATGTAGCATGTGCTACACTGCCTGCCTGCAGCCAAGCTCTACAGCAGGTGCAAAAAGTTTGTACATCCACTAGCTGACAGCCAAGCCCACTATCCTAATTCAGACAAGTTCATTGTGCTGCTTTTATCCGCGTTCTTTCTCTTCTACATACAATTTGTAAGCTATTCACAATGCCTCGAGGACCTGAATTATCTCCTCAGTTGCGAGCATGTATCTGTGAATTAGACACTGTTGAAAGGCGTGCCTAATGAATTCACGAGAAATGCCCTGAAGTTGCTATTGGTACAGTTTGGGCTGTAATGCCAAGACAGAAACAACAATTTAATTTTGTATCTAAACCACGAAGCAGACGACCACATACCCTCTCCAAAGAACAACGTGATCTTGTATACAATATTGTTAGTCATTCAAATGCACATGTTAAAATGTGCAACTTACTCTAAAAAAGTAAATAAGGAATGTAAAAAGACATCGTCTACAAGACTTGCTTTGATAAATGGGCAAACGGAAATGGAAGCAAAAGAAATGCCCTTCTATTACGCTAGCACACGCGACAGCTCGGCTTAATTGGGAAATTAAGCACCAAGCATATACTCTTAACGACTGGATAGATTTCTCTTGGTTGGACGAGTATAGAGTGGAACGAGGCGTTGGACGAAAGCCTATTTGGACCTTTGTTCAATCTCTAGATCAACTACAAGAAAGAAATGATCAGCCAGTTCAAGCCTCTGGGAAAGGGGTGAAGAAGATCATGAGGGCAGCTTTCGGACACAATAGAGATACTGGATTAGTACCTTCAGATGGTGATCCAATTGCTGCCCGAGGTGTTAATTCATGGGCTATTCGGGATTTAAATCAAGCGTTTCTCCCAGAAATCATGGTAGGATGAGAATTAAGCAGGACGGCATTGGACCACACCAAAGGCATGATTGAGGCCAAAGGGTAGTATACTAAACACTAAGAAAAGAGATAATCTTTGTTTACTTAGAAAAGCAGCATGATAAACACGTCCGAGTTAGAATAGTGGGCTTGGCTGTCATGGGCAGAGTGTACAACCTTTTTGCAGGCTGCTGTAGAGCTGTCTTATCGCCAACTGTCCCTTCAGTGTCTGCTCTGGTATCTAAAGTTCTTCTACCAACATTCACAACCTCTTTGTAACTACCTACTTGAAACATAGGCGGCAGTTACGACAGGAACTCAAGAGTATACAGAGTCACAGATCTATATTTCTGCATGCATCGTCAATACTCCACCAAGACGATACCCTTCGAGAACACACAGCTACGTCACCGCGAAGCTTCAATACTCTCAATATGGCAGTCAATGTTACTCAGGAGAACCTAGCAGAAGTGCTGAAAGAGGATAACAGTGTCAAGGTTGCTGGAATCGATGTTGACGGCCAATTGCGCGGAAAGCTGATGTCCAAGAAGAAGTTCCTGGGCGTTGCCAAAGAAGGCTTTGGATTCTGCTCAGTGATATTCGGTTGGGACATGCACGATCAGACATACTTCAAGGAATTGAAAATTAGCAATGCCGACAATGGTTACCACGATCTCATCGCCGTCCCAGATCTCAGTACCTACCGCAGAATACCTTGGGAAGACAATGTGCCCTTCTTTCTGGTCAGCTTCTTTGATCCTGACAGTATGGAGCCTGTTAGTGTATGCCCGAGAGGTATTTTGAAGACTACACTCAAGAAGCTGCAGGGGAAGGGACTGGGTGCTATGGCTGGAGGTATGTTACTCCCAAGTGGCGGAGGGACCATAATATTAACACTACCATAATAGCTGAATACGAGTTCTTCCAGTTCAAAACACCAGGAGGAGCTTCTACAGCAACATATCTGAAGGAGAACCCGGTGGACTCGTTACCATCTCTGACGGAAGGAATGTTTGGTTACAGTTTGACACGACCTATACACAATCAGAGCTACTATTACGGCATATTTGATGCGTGCGAGAAATTTAACGTTGGAATCGAGGGCTGGCATACAGAGAGTGGACCAGGTGTATTTGAAGCAGCATTGTCTTTCGGAGAGATTCAGCAGATGGCAGATAAAGCCGGGCTTTTCAAGTAAGCAGGCAAGCACATATTCGAACCAGCTACTGAAAATGCGTACAGATACATAGTCAAGTCGGTTGCGACAAGTTACGGCATCACACCATGCTTCATGGCTAAACCACGACAAGGTCTTCCAGGAAAT
Source organism: Calycina marina (assembly GCA_019669825.1). Lineage (NCBI taxonomy): Eukaryota > Fungi > Ascomycota > Leotiomycetes > Helotiales > Pezizellaceae > Calycina > Calycina marina. The sequence goes on from MU253745.1 coordinate 23,788, forward strand.
AGCGGACATATGCACGTTTCGATCGTAGACAAAGATGGAAAGAATCTCTTCTTTCGCGAGAAGAAGGATGCTAATTCTGAATGGAGTGATATTGAGAACTTGTCTGATATGGGACGGCATTTCCTGGCAGGGCTTCTTGAAGGGCTTCCAGACGTTATGCCTCTGGTTGCGCCCACAGTCAACTCGTACAAGAGACTGGTAGAGAATTTCTGGGCTCCAGTGACAGTCTCGTGGGGCCTGGAGCATCGAGCAGCTTCAATTCGGTTGATTGCACCACCCACCTCGAAACCAGGAGCAACTCGATTCGAGGTTCGTGTGCCTGGTGCGGACGCAAATCCGTTCTACGTTCTCAGTGCGATCCTTGCTCTAGGCTGGCGGGGAATAGAGAAGAAGCTGGAAATCAAGCAGCCACCTCTAGGAAAAGGCCAAGATGTAGGCGGAAAGACGGATCCAGGTGTACGACTAGCCAAGAGTTTGAAGGAGGCAACAGAGGTGTTCATGAGACCGGAGAGTGTAGCCAGAGAAGTATTCGGAGACGAGTTTGTCGACCACTATGGCGGAACACGAGAGCATGAGATCCGTTTATGGGATGAAGCTGTAACAGACTGGTAAGTCTTCTTTTTTGATCTAATCCGGGGACTAACTCGCGACAGGGAGGTGAGACGATATATAGAGACAGTCTAGAATAGCGGGCCTGCGTCCAAGTAAATACCCTACTGAACAACATTAGAGCGATTACAACATCTTGTATTATTCTGACGATGTCACGATACTGGATTACTTCCTTCTAAGCGCCAACCGTCGAGATCCAATCTGCTACGCTAAGTTGCTAGCTCGTTGAATTGCGATCAATAGCTTGAAATGTAGCGTACCGTGAGTATGCATTTCCAGCCACCACAAACTCAAAGCTGGATATTATTATACTGAGAATGGTTACTGCTAAGCTGTAGCTGCAGTCGAGCCAGCCTTCTTGGCAGTGCTTTCTCACCGATAATCGTCCTCAAAAACACATCACGGCTCCGTACGTACATATGGAGGTATGTCAATTCAACAATTCGCACTGCGATGTTGAATCTGAATCTGGTTTGAGGACTTCAGATTATGAAAACTCATCTTTAGTTATTCCAATCTTTGAGGTACCCGGTAAGTTTTTTCTGCATCTCACCTTCTACGTCGATCACGACTTACAGAATAGGAAGCACCCGAGAGAGAGATCCAACGAACACGAGGGTGCTTTCCTGCCCGCTATAAGCTTGAAGTTAGGCTCAGCCCATAGACCTATATTCCGAATGTTAAGTACCTTAGCATAGGATCTGGGTCTATTTACGTCGGAGGCGCTGCAATCATCGTATGGTAGCTCCATATACCCTCGATGCACGATGGCAAGCTCCAGCAAAGTCTACCATCGTCATTTTCACATTAGGTAGCAAGAAATGGCACACCTATAGCTGAATTCTCACGCTGTGTATAGATAACACTCATTTCTCCATTTTGCGACCGACATATTCCTTCCCATGTCCAGACCGTCAAGCAGCACCCCCATATATCACCACAATGCGTTACTCTAGCCTCTTCTCTGCTATTGCTCTCGTCTCTAGCTTTGGCCTTGCTGCCCCAGCTCTTGAAGCTTGTCAGGCTACCAAGGTAGCTGATTACAATCCAGGATCTGGAGATATCACAATCTTGAACTATGCTCTCACTCTCGAGTGTTTAGAGCGCAAGTTCTACACAAATGCACTCTCCAAGTTTAAGCAAGCAGAATTATAGCCTATAAATTCCCTAATCCATTCTACAGGAACCTGCAGGAGAACTTATATGATGGGCAGGCTCGTTGTCCTCATTCTATGAGTATCGACGTCAGTGATTTAACGTGAGCTAGGTCCGCGTTTCAACGCTCTCGTATGGAATTTCCGCCGTCGGCGCATAGCCTGTTCCAGAAGCCACCTACAAATCCCCGTATACGGATGTGAAGTTCTTCGTTGCAATCGCCTGCATCCTCGAAGGCGTTGGAGTTTCCACATAGTACGAGCTCCCTCCTTCTACGAACAGAGCCCTGACGCTCCAGAATCAGAGCAGCCGGTGCCACCGCCAACAACAACTACCTCACCATCGCCGGCTCCATCCTAACAGTAGAGGCCTGCCTCCGCGCCTCGCTCTCGGAACCACCCTTCCCAAAGCTCTTCGACACCCCACTCGAATTCAAAGCTTTCTATTCGCTCGCCACGCTATTCATCGCCGCCTTTGCTCCCTGCGCGGACCCTCTCCCCTTCAACCATAGCCAGCCCTAACCCTCCAGTCCTCCCAGTACGCATACGCGGCCGGCTCCTCCGTCACTTTCACCCACGCCAAGGGCAATACCATTAAAGCTGGAAGTATCAAGGAGGCCACACCTGTCTACGCGATGTTCTTAAGCGGACTGGATGTCTACTACGTCAAAGCGTATGAGACGACCGGTAACAGCAGAGACTTAAATATCACACATATCCCAGGTGCTGAGAATGGTAATCTGGCACGACGGGACAGGTCTATGTTGTCTTGAGCACGGCGGATGGTGTTAACGAGACTTTTAAGAATGCTAATGCCATCTCTGGCGTTGGTATTCTTGAGGTCTTGTCCGTTGGTGTCCGTGAATAGGTGCAACTCTAGTTGTAAGTGGACGGTAAGAGGTGTTGACCTTAACGTTTGATGATATCGTTGGGGCGTCTTTTGTATTCTGTATATATAGGATAAATCTTCTTAATACGAACATGTTTCAGGTGCATATTGCTCGCACATATCGTCAGATTCCTTTTGTATGCACTACAGTTGAGTTGTAGACATTTACAGGAAGTTGCCTATCTGTACCTCTAGTTTATGCTTTAACATGATCTTTAGCACTATAAGCTAAACTCGATTATGTTCTGATAGTCGCTTACAGCCTTTTGCAAGCAGCTTCACTGAATATAAAAGTTACTGGAAACCTGAGTGAAATAGACCCTTTAAGATTTAGAAAGCTCTTTGTAGAGAGGTAGAAAGTGTATGCACGAGGTATTCAGATATCTCGGAGATAGGTATCACTTGACGGTCGGGGTATATTCCAGTTCCAAGTGGGTATTGTGCTGCACTTGCATAATCAATTTATGGCCGAAAGTGCTAAACTCAAAGAATATGCAGAATCACAGTAGAGGCTTGGCATGATCACCTCAACCCGCAGCGCGTTCTACCCAACTGAGATTCCATCTATGGTTCTACGCACTCCCACCCAACCATTGACTTCGTGGTGGTAAACAGTCCTGCATATACCTGATAGATTTGAATTGGCTATCTCAAGTAGAACTTTATGATCTGTTGGCTGCTGAGGAAAGTGTTTGTCCGGAGGAGCACGACGAAATATCCGGCTTTGAGAGAACAAGACTTCGACAGTCCTCCTGTTACAACTTTTCGATTGCTCTCTTCGATTTGAGGGTTATATAGGCTCTTTCATGGCTGCTGAATTGGATTCGCGATCAACCGCAGCTTGGTGGTGATCTATTTAGGCATAAAGATGATTTAACAACTCCACGCCATGTCAATGTCAGGAACCAAAGCCACGGCCGCTTCTGCTTCTGCTGCTTCCATGGGCCCGCAGTTTGGCCCCAGTAATATTCACAGCCCTGGAAGCGCAAATACAAGCACCTTTAGACTTCCCGACTTCGGCGGCAGCGCGACAGCAAAGCATCTCTCGCCCGAAGAAAAAGCGCTGCGGGCCCAGACTCCAGCCCGAGAGAATTCTCAAAGAATAGGTCTAGAGGATCAGATGCGCGCGAAAGATCTGGTGCAGAAGCGGGAGAATGAGAAGCTGAGAAGGCGGCTGGTTGGCCGAGTTGATAGGGAGAGGGAGCGACCGATTAGGACGTTGCAAGATGGTAATTCTACGTTGAATGGTGCGCCAGCGAGGGAAGGCCTGCCGCCTAGGACTGGCTCTGAGGGGGAGGCGGGGAGATCGAGGAATGATGATCAGAGGAAACAGACGTTTGGGAATGGAGAAGCAAGGCAAGATGAACCGCAGATACAGACATTTGGAGGTGCGGCAGCCATACACACGCAGAGCTGGAGAACGCAAATACAACAAGGATTGGTTGCAAACCATACGGGCACGAACGGGTCGGATTATCGGAGGAAATGGTATGGCCCTCCGAGACTTGAGAGTCCAGCATATCCTAGTATCCAATCGCAATCGCAATCGAATTCCCATGTGGTATCTGAATTCGGCAATGGTCTGTCGACTTTTTTCAAAAGAACTTTCGAGCCCGAGGAAGATTTCTCGAGATCGCATGGAGGAATGGACAGTGGGAACATCAACGGAAACAGTTCTCAAGGTGAGGCTGACGAGGATTCAAGTAAGTGCTGTTTGTTCATGGTCTATAGAACACTCGAATACGCCTTCAATGTCGACACCTAAGGTTGGCCCGTCAACCTGGCAGCAAGGTAAGAGGACTCTGTGAATAGGGACTCATATATCACCTAACACATATATTTAACAGCGAGCCGCAACATAAGTCAGGCTCTACTTTCTAAGCAAGCTCCCAATTCATTTTTCAATCGATCTTTCGATCCCCAAATTCCGCAACATCCACCCACACCAAAGTCACCTAAACACTCCGAACCGCAGGACACTCGCGCACTATACAAAGGTAGCATCATCATTTGCGACGCGATTCAGATCACTGACTTTTATCAGCAGACCTCACACAAGTCGTTAAATCGGCAGCTGCGCGTATACGACAACCTGACAATCCCTCCTCGAGGAAAAGCTCCGCCGTCAACGAGCCAAGAAGCCAATTCAAAGTTGTCATCCCATTCACTCCTCCACCTCGCGCCATGGATCTTGTGCATATTGTCATCGAAGACGATGACGACGATGCTACGGATGCTACTGTACACAACGTTCCGAACAGTATCGCGGAGGGAGCCTCTACGCAGCCATCCACCGCAAAATTGAACTTCAAAGAACGATTGGATGATACTGCTGAACTAAAGCACCAACGACATGACAGTTCCTACCAGAACAATTTTGAATCTACGGCAGCTCACCAGACGCTGCACAACGGCTTTGCGGATGCCAGCTCCTCCCAAGTCGCCTTGCATGCATCTCCTAGTCTATGGCCACAGGCTCGTGTGGCTGCCCAGACATCGAACCAAAATGTAAACGGATTTCCGCGTAATGCTCCTTCCTCTGTGGTAGATGAACATCCGTGGCTAGATATGTCTTCTAGCATGTTTCACCGAGATCAGTACGCTGCTAGCCGATCGTATCCAAATCCTCCTAACCTTAAGCAATACCTCAGCCACCTAGACCAACCACAACAAGGCTACAATGTTCCCCCGAACGTTCAACAACTGTCAATACTTCTGCCAAAGAGCGAGTACGGCCAGGTGATTGATCTCACAGCTGATGATCAACCTGCAGCCCGGACACATATACCTGGACTTGACTTCCTACAATCAATGCAGGACAGAGCCATGGGTACCGCAGTCGGGGGAAACGGCCTTGCTGAACCGCCGCGCAAGAGATACCGACGAAGAGTCGATGAGATTGAAGGAAACTTCAAGTGTACTTGGCCAGGTTGCGACAAAGCTTACGGCTCGGTTAGTACTCTCAGCACCCATATTGAACAGCAATCTCATGGTGAAAGGAGAACTGTTGATGAGTTCTCTACTGGAGGTCCCTACAAATGTGGTTGGCGAGGTTGTCAAAATGCATATGACAACCTCCATACACTGAATACTCACATCACTATAGCTGCCCACGGTGAGACGAAAACCCCACGAATGTTCTCCGGTATAGTCAAGCATTCTCCGAGGAAGGTTTCAGCGACGATGGAAGACAGCGGTGGCGGACTGTCAAACACCCTGCAAACTGACAAGCTGGCACATACCAACGCAGTCGCGATTGCCGGCCAACGTAATTTTGGTGGGTCCCAAAAGCCGCCCCAACCTTCAACTGCATTTCGACAAAATCGGGTACTTATATCGCAGCGATCAAATTGGGTTGATCCTTCGCAAACGCATCCACCTGGAAACTTCACCCCATTGAAAGATTTCGGTCATCCTCTCAAGAATTTCCCGGGAATCGTTCAGCCTTTGGACTATCGCAAAACTAGGAATGTCACAGGTTACGATCCTCGAACTATAGCTCGATCCGTCCTTGAAACTACACATGAGAAGGGGCTTAACTCTGGTCTTCGTGGATTGATGCAGGCATTTTCTGCAGTCGATGAGAATTCTGACCTGTCTACCATTAGATGGGATCTAGTCGACCCTCCTGCCCCAGCAGCACCTCCTCCAATATTGCCAGGCGCTACAGTTGTTAATCACGGACCACCATTATCATACGGTCAACAGCCACCCATTTCTGCAGAAGAACAGCCCATAATGCCACCGACTAGTCCCAATAGCTCTCAAAGTCTTCAATTCTACGGTTCTCAACCTAGTCGCCCTACGAACCCAACGCCAGCTCGGCCAAGCAGCCTTCGTCAAGTTAGCAGACCTGCATCTCCATTGAGTACACCACAGGCTGTAAATTTCGCTCATCGACAACCATTCAATGCCACACCATCGCAGAATGCTTTGCCATCGAAGTCATTTACAAAACCTCGCTCACGTGCTTCCTGCAGCAATTCCGCAGCACCTGTCACAGCATCGAAGTTCATGATAGAAATTTGTTCGCCTAGTGGATCAGTCAAATCGGACTCTTTTGCCAAGCAGAGAGGACGTCCGTCCAAGAACATCGCGTCTCCCAAGAACATCGCCGTGCCATCCGCACCTGCTATAAAAAAGCGTGGTAGACCGTTCACAGTTCCAGAAGCTGCGGCAGCTACTGCTGCCAAGGCACAGGCAACCCCGGATGGGACTTTTGTCAAGAAACCTGGTCGCCCAGCGGTCAACAAGGCATCAGATATGAAAGATGTTAAGCTTACGCCACCGAAATTCCACATCTGGAGGTGCGAGTGGTTTGGCTGTAATGCTGAGCTACATAACCTTGAGACTCTTCGTGCACATGTACTCAGCATTCACACAGTTGCGCGGCAAGATTCCTCCTTGACATGCTTATGGAAGAATTGTGGTCGGCACCCAGCTGAAGAACTGGACAAAATGGATGTTGACTGTAATGTGGCCAAGAAGCGTCCAGCAATCAAGGGAGGAGATACCTTGAAATATCCCAAGAACTACTTCAAGACTTTGAAGAATGTCCGTGGACCTTTACCCGCGGATTCGTGGTCCGAAGAATCTGAGGAAGATAAGACTGTCGCCAATGAGCAAGGCATAGCAGCTGATCACACCCTCGAACGTCTCGTCTTCAAGTCTCTGGCGGAATGGAGCATCCATATTGAGAAGGTTCATCTGATGCCTTATGCTTGGCACATGGGGGATGGGCCAAGAGCAACATTGTGTGAGTATGTTTCCCCAGCAGCGTTCGATAGCACGCTAATATAGGCAGCACCGGCGCCTTCATCGGTAGCATCGCAGAAACCAACCTCACAAAGGGCCGCACTAGGCAAGTCAGTGGAACTAAAAAAGCCAGCACCACAGCAGGAAGCGCCGTGGTTGTTTAACGCCTCTGGTAAACAGATCATTGCATCCATTCGCGGGCAAGCAGTGGAGGATGGAAAGGCAAATAATAATAATGAGAAGCGATTCGAGAAAGTGCGGGAGGGCGTTCACCTTGTTTTGAAGCCCGTCAAAAATCCCGAAGCCTACAAGGCTTACGACTATAAGAGGGAGGGCAATAAGTAATGAGCTTTTTTTTCCTGGCAATCGAGCATTAGGATTGGTATCCTTTTGGCCAGAATATTAGATGGGCATGTAACACTAGAATAGCATAGCTGCGAAGCGAGGTTGAGTGAGGTGCATTGCAGCGATAAGTCGTGAGCATTTCATGCAGGTCAACGAAGGTAGACGGACCACCTCACAACAAGGATAAAGGATATGATTAAATCAAAATACAGCACCACAGCCCCGCCATTTGAAGTGATGGTAGACACTTTTCGTGGTTCTCGGCGTGATTTTTAGATTTTAGAGACGAACCTGCTCAAGTGGGTGCACGATATAAAATAGTTTCATATGAACTCTACATACGCGCTATGTTCACAGACCCATATCTTGTTTCGTTACCGGGCTGAAGTACCCTGTGCTGCAAGATCTTGTACCTGTGCTCAGGTTCGGATTCCGGCTGTTTGCAGGTGAGTGAAACTAGCAAGTCGCCAGACGAATTATCTGATGCAAGGGCATGCGAGTCAAGGGCAGTTTGCCGTCGTCCATCCTTCGTTGTCTTCACATTGTGAGCATCATCATGGTGGTATGATATGAAATGCGCACAAAAAGGCCTTGGATTGAAGCATTGTTTTAGTGAGCTGAGCTTCTGTGAACCATCGTGATCTTTCAAAGTATTATTACCCAGAACCAGGAATCAACGGCGAGTAATTCACAGCATTAGCACCCCAAGGAAAATTTGGCAATACATTGGCGATGGTCTTAAATTGATGTTCACCTGGAAACCTATCTGACAGTTACCGTCTGATTGGACGTGTGACTCTTCTTGGATCTCTTGATAGCTCGTCGTTAACCCATCTTGAAGCCTCGTAGTATTTGGAACGGCCTAGTATAAAGTGTATCGCGTTGATTCCTTTCTCACCGTCACCGTGATTAACTGAGCTGGTCGTCAAACGAGCTTTGCTCCTGCGAATATATCACCAATACATTGCGCACCATTCGATGTATGCGCGTCTATAGTGACACTGTTCCTGTACAGACTTGTCTATTCCTGACATGCCATCCCTTGTATGGTGAGCGAAGTCAATGAAGTAGGTAAAACTTACCGTTTATCCATGGTCTATTCTCGACCCCATTTGAGATCCATCCCTTCGTCTAGTTAGGGAACGAAGCCTGTATTATCGATGCCGTAACATTCGATACTGTGAAAACACTAACGTAATTCACAAGCGAACGGGCCAATTTTCCTTAACATTATACAAAACCATTGAATATTTCAATAATTAATTGATTCAACTATTCTGACTCTTCAGCATTTGAATCATCAGATGTGTCTATAACACTTGGACAAGTTCGTACGTTATGACCAGTTGGTCTGCAATAACTACAGCTACGTTTTTGCGGCTCAGTTTGCTTTGGACGACCCATACCTTCTCCCAAATCAGCCTGTAATTGTCTACTAGCCTCCCTTTGAGCCTCTAGGTCCTGGACAGCTTCGACAGTAGGTAACCCTCCTTCTTGCAATTGAAATTTCTTCGTATGACAACGTCGGCCGAGTAAATCATTTGCTTTGCGAAGTGCAGCGTTTTCTTCTCGTAATAACGCTAGTTCATGTATTGCAGACGCCGCCCTTTTCGCAACCTGACCAATGCTTTGTAAAAGCGAAGTTGGTGAACTATTCTGATCGTACGATCGGATCGTAAGGGTATGTTGATTGAGATTGCGTCTCAAATGTATTGCGTGGAGTTTTAGGTTCCTAGATCATAGGTAGGGTTGGTGCTGGCGTTGGCGTTGGCGTACGAAGTCGAACGTCAAGCTTTGCGATCACATAGTCATGATCGTAAGGAACAAACCCTGTAGCGCGGAATCCTGCTCGAATGTTTGGTTCAATCATTGCTGTACGAAATGCTGTATGAAAGGCAGGGAAGAAATCTTATTTCGACATGTAGGTAATATACGCGCGCATTAAATTTTCGATCTCAGTTCCGTACGAACGCTTTAATGCTCGGTAGCAACTAACGTCAAGCGTCTGAGAATTGTGAGACGAATGTGCTGGCATACAAAGGGCAATAATGTTTCGATTTTTGCAATAAACAAAAAAAGCAGCCGAATGCTGGCTTTCGTGTCTGTCAAGAATCAAAACTCAATATACACCCATCCTACCATTCTTTGTATGTTGATCGAAATGCTTGATCCAGTCAAGCCCTCGCTCATTTTTTGTCCGGCCAATTGACGTAATAGCAGTCACCAAACCTGGCGGCAAAGAAGCGTTTTCGTTCCAAGACGAAAGGCGGGTTTTCCCTGCAACAATAATAAATGGCGGCAGCACATATCCGTACGATCCAACGCCTTGCATTGCTGTAATCCAGTCCCTATTGCCCTGCTGTGTTGTACGATATCTGATCTTTCGTTCGGCACTCATTACAACCATCTCCGATGATATTTGGTCCATCATATCCTCCTCGTTGATCCCATATTTGTCAATCATGTTTCGTACGAGCCGGAACCACGCGTTATACGCGTTGAGAGCTTCGCACTGAGCCCGCTGATAATTGATCTTTCGATTAAAACGCGTAGAGTTGTGGTTATCGTCGTACCAAGCTCGAAGGTTAGTTCTTTCCGACGCGTCCGCCATGGCGTTCAGCGAGCAATAGATTCGCCATATCTTCAACAGCACTGCATCGAGGAGGAAATACTCGCGAATCCAAGTCAAGAATATGTCGTACGACAACTTCTTCTAATTTTGTAAGCTTTTGAGCCTTATTAACAGAATCGCGTCTTGGAAGTATTCCGTCTACTCTTCTAGATAAGGTCGTACGAGGCACTTTATAGATTCGTGAAATTTCGCGACTACTAGACTTAGGGTTTGTTGTACGGTTTAGACAGCTAAAATCATTTCAGATTCATTGCCTTTATGAGTTATTTGTAATTTTATAATAATCAACGTATTCATGATTTCGTACAATGCCAAGGAAATTTGACCTGTTAGCTTGTGAACTACGCTGCCCAAATTACCAGAATCCGTGAAAACCGATCTTGCTGGGCGAACTACCCTATCGCATGAACTGCTGTCATACTTCCACAGTATCCACCATACTCAGCTCCCATCATTGCGCTTGTATGTGGTGGATCCGGAATCGGTGACCAAGCCAGAGGAATTGACAGCTACGTTTCTACATAGCCCGAAGTTGCAGACCTAACATGGACGAGTGAGCGCATACCTTCCTAGAGAGTCATCTCCTATATGTGTGTTCTGTCAGATAGTACATGCTTCATCCTGAATAGCGCAACATCAGGCGTAACAGGCTTTAGTCTTGCCTCTGGACCCAGCCTCAATGCAGTCCTCTATGATCCCACTCTTCCAGTCAACTAATACACCACAATCATGACTTCGACCATCCTCGCAAGAATGTACCGCTAAGAAGCAATTCTCATGTAAGACCGCCGAGTCCTATTCTCAGGGTCTGACCCGTAAAATGATATAAACCCACAAGAATACCGCGTCGAAGTCTTCAACCCGCCCTATGCCCTTTCCGGCGCAACACCCCCTTCGTTCACGCTCAGAAGCAAATACTGGGCTTATAGCGACACCAAGAAAGTCATCGCGACAGCCAACTTCCCATCTGACAGCCTCGCCGCGATTCGCGCTTCCATGATGACTGCCGTCTCGTCTACACATGGTAACTCTATGGGGCAGAGAACACTCTTCCTGGATATCTCTTGTACAGGCTCTGCTGGCACTGCAACGTGTACGATCACCACACCGACAAGCGCTTATGTTGCGCTACCGGGCTGGTATATGGTGTTTGTGCTTGATGGGAATACGCCCCGTCCGGCAATCTACGTACGTATTGGTGGTAGTATTGCGGATGCGGCTGGGGTGAGTAATTGGCTGCAGATATTTGCGACATTTACTTCTCTTGGTGCTCTTGGTTTGGAATAAGATGCGTTGCGTTCTTCAGTTGATTATTATGTATTTGTTCTTCGTGGCTGGGTGGCTAAGCGTCTGAATGCTGCGGCTCTCTTTTACTCGAGATGGCAATGAATGAAAAGTTGTATATACGGAGACTAGATCTAGAGCACAGCAGCGCAGCGCCTCATAGTATCGCGCTTATTATGTATTATGGAAACAAACAAATATCATTCAAGAAAACTTACCATAAAGTGCGAAGCTCAATGTTCCAGATTGCGTAACACAATCTAATTCGTCTAAATGAACTCCTTACTCCGTGTAATGGGGTTTCAATCCGAACCATCGAAATCAGCCATCCCATCATGCAACACCTTTTGCAACACAGCGCCAGCACGCCCAGCTTCTCCAGCTTCTTTCTTTGCCCTCTCGATACCCTTTTCAACCGCATCCATAAACACACGATGAAAAACTCGTTGCCGATCTTCACGGTCAACATACATCTCGCCCTCTTCATCACGACATCGCCCGAACAGATTCAGGTGGGCGAAGGCGTTTGGTACGCTGGGCATCATCATGTGTCGATTTTCAAGCTGGAAGAAGCCGAAGCCGCTGTAGTGTATTGACCCTGTCTGGTCTTCTTCTAGACCGGCGCGTATGAAGTGGGCTAGTACGGTGAGTTGCTGTGGAAACATTTTGCCGGTTTTGTCGAAAGATGCTTTACTTGCAGACGTCCAACTTGTAGGCTCTTTGCTCGCGGCCCTAATTCATCTCCATCAGCACTTGTTCTATCGTCTCGGCATATTTGGCACAATCAGATTACATACCAGCCAAGCATGGTCATGAAGCAATTCAAGGTCTTCACCCAGCCTCCAGGGCAAGACACAACAGGGTCGTTTGTGTTGGAGCTCGTGCTCGTCAGGAGCCATTCGAGGGCTAAGAGAGCATCTCTACGGATATCTGCGGCAAGATGGGTCATTCCAGCTCGAATATAGAGCAATGCTGTTTCAGCATGAGCACTGATATCGCCCGAAGGGAGAAGAGCAAGAAGTTTGAGCAAATTTGTTCGGACGGAAGTAGAGCCATCTAGTAAGAGAGAAAGTAGCTTTGGTAGTATCACTGTTGCTGGTATTGGAAGAGGCTCGTTGACAGGTTTGGTCGATATTTGGCTTGTTAGATAGGCCAGGGCATCTCGTCTCTGCGTTTCTGACTTTGATGAGGATGCTAGGGATAAGAAATGAGAGAATTGGAGTGCCGAGGATGGTGCTGAGGTGGATAGAGACTGTTGATTGACGATAATGGCTGGATAACGGTGTTAGTTGTAATTGTCTCAAGCTGTGATACATTGAGATTCGCCTCTCCCCAATTCCTATATGTGGTTCAGGTCAAGTTTTCGAAACGTCAGCAGGCGGTTGGTTTCGGCCAAGGTCAGTTCTGGTCTGAGACAATCTAAATGAGATTGGGACTCGTGAAAACCTGGCCTAAACCACATTTAGGGCCTTAGATCAATGTCTGTAGCAATATCTGCGTCTTCTGCGGTTACTCGCAGCACAACAAGCCGTGGGAATCAACTTCTCCGATCCCCTGATAAGCCCATGAGCTCATGAACTGATTGAAGAAGGCTCAGTGCACAAAAGATAATATCACTGCCGTAGACTCTGGTTCAACAGTTCCTCATTGCCTCAAAATCTCTGGTCATTGAAATCGGCTGGTTGGCCCTCATTTTTAATAACATAGCACGATCGAGTCTCAATACCTCGATCAGCGCAAGGGATTCTTAGTAGGCTTCTCGTAATCGCCTATTGTGCCAGGGCTTTTGAGTAATGGAGACCTTGGCAGTAGTGTGCTATGAACCAGATCTACGGCATTGAGGCCAACTTCTTAGGCAAAGCTGGAAGACAGATAGTGATTCACAAGATAGACCATAACATACCCTTGGCCTTGAAACTTGTATCTGTAAAGTTGTCTGCTTTGGCTTTTGCCTTTCCTAAACGTAGCTTGGGTTTCTACAGTCACGTGTTAGCAGTCTCTCCTAAAGAAATGGGCATCTTTGCCAAGGTCTGTTTACTTGGAAGTCTTTCTTCTTATCTCTCTTCTTCTTCATAGAAGACCCCATACCGCCGAATAGACACCTCTATATGCCTTGGTACTATGTGGCGGTTTTGAGTAGGAAGTTCTGAAGTTTTCTCAGAGTAAGTCGAATATGGGACGGAAATCTCGGATATTGAATTCTGACCAAGCCGAATAGAGCTAAGCTTCCTGGCAGAACAACAACAGGCTCGCCGCAAGATCAACTTTCATTAAACATTACCTATGAAATGGCTCAGACCGATGACGTGGGTATAAACTCTGCCCAGTGCTATAGCTTCCAACTAATAATTAATGTAGAAAACTACCGAATCGTCGGAGACGATGGCCACGCTCAACCGTTTGAGCTCGAAAGCTGGAGTTCAGGGAGTCATTCTTCTATCCACCCCGACAGGCACAGTCATTCAGAGTAGAGGAACATTCACAGCGTTTGACTCTGCCAGCAAGAACGCAGAAGCGCAGACCGTGCCATCTATGCAGGCACCTTCAATGTCACGACAGAACTCTTCGGACGGGAAAGAAGGACAGGCAGACACAGGTGGCGTGCAGACGATCGCTAGGCTGGCATATCAGTTCATGAAGGGCGTGGAAACACTTGTGGAAGGTGTTGCTGCTCAGGTATGCACATATCAGGCCTCAACATGGGTTTGGATGCTAAGAAATACGACAGGACGAAGCTAAGCTGTTGCGTTTGCGAACGAAGCGGTACGAACTTGTCATCGTGCCTGATCTAAAATACACCTTTGTGGTCGTACATGATGTCAATTTCGAAGCAACGAGATGAAAAAGACGATGCGGAGACTTGGTTGCGCGGCACATCCTCCAGGTAGAATACATATTATGATTGATGGATTTTAGAGATATCTGGGCCAATTTTGGGTCATGCATAGCGACAGCGAACGGTAGATACCCAATGGAGTTAAGGCACCTTCCTGCCAATGAGTTCAGTTCTTGGTGCAATGTGAAAAGTTTCTGTTCCAGTTTCTGGCGTCTTTGTCAGCTGTTCTTGAATTGAAGGAGTTTGAGAGTCTGAATTCGTTGGCATTCTCAAGAAGCTCTAGTACAATTTCTGGCTCAAACCTACGCATGTCTTTCTTACATCGTCTTTGGGATGGTGAGTTGGTGAACTAGGATTCCAACGCGCAAAGGAGTGACCAAAACACTTCGTAGCCTCTCTGCATTGTAACAAAAAGCCCAGCCAAAACAACAGGACAGTATGACCAATACAGCATCTGGAACACCAGCTTAGACCCATGAAGATATTGCTAGTCCGTTGGATAGACGCTTTAGACGTAGGGTCTTTGCTGATCAACTTCATGCTTCGAGTATGTGGGAAGATACAAAGTGTATGATCGCGATGCGCACCGTCTCGTCCCACCACTAGAGGATAAGAGTTTTAGGTGCAGATTACACTGAGACTGTCCCACGTCCCATCTAGAATAACAAGGCAAGGCCATTGAGAGGGCTATGCAAACAATGTACAACAGAGTAATGGGGATGGTTGATGGACTCAGTGTCAGTCTCTCTAATCATCTCCAAACGATGAGTCCATACGGTATACGCAATAATCAACCTGGGAGTACCCTGTGATCTCCCGGCATTGCTATCCTTGCGTATATCATATGATAGTCATGAAACATATCGTAGCACCGACGACAGATGTACTCTACGCGGGCGTGGACCACACGGTACCTCTAGACAGTTGATGAAACGCCAGTGCCAGTATAGACGAAATGGTACCGCTATGAAATAAATACTACAGTCTCGAATCTTTAATGGGTTGGCGCCAACATTCAAAGCTCCATGCCTGTTGCCCTCGAGCATTGAAAAGCTAGGAAGAGTTCGAGAATTGTTGGCGTGCAGGACACGATCCAAGGCTGATGAATGCTTGGCGACCTTTGACATCGTGCCTATCATTGTCAGCCAATTTTGGGATGCATCTGCCCATGCTCACTCCCCTCCCACTTCGATCAACGGACGCCTGTTGTCCACTTTCCTGAAATTCTCGATATGCCATATTTCAGGCCCTTCTGGAAAATACGGGATGCTAATACGCACACGGCATTAGCTTACCTGTCAAGCCTATCCTCCACTGTCTTGTCTCCTACCATGCCTGATCTCTCCAAGCTCCTTTAAGTATTGGAATGTGCCTGTTAATTCTTATCTCATACCATACTACTCTTAATCTCTCTTACATTCTCACTATCTTGCTATGTTATTCGAGCTTGCATAGTCTAACCTTACAACATGCTGTCTTTCCTTTCTACAGTCAGAAGGTCGAAAGGCAGCAACGACAGCCAGAAGAGTGGCAGTGGCAGGACCAACCAGCAAGATGGCGGCGACAAGAAAGTGCCACGGAGGCAGTCGAAGCGTGCTATCTTCCGGAACTTGCTGAAAGGAAGCTCCAGTAAACGCAACAGCACTCATACAGGAGTACGATACAATTCTGGATAGCTCAGACTTCTACATTCACTCGCTTATTTGTTTTGCGATAAGCACTATACTAATAGACAAACAGGAGAGATCCAGCAAGTCGTCTCTATACCCCATACCAGAAATCTCGAATCCAAGTCTTGATCCAAACAAACCCTTGCCTTCTGCGCCGCCCGAACCTGGCGACTCAGAGCAGACGCCTATCATCAGACCTGTGAGGAGTATGCAGCGTATCATTTCACCGATCAGTCCTGCAGAGCTGAAGAAGTTATTCTCTGGGGCTCCTCAATTCTTTGCACATAAATCCGATCCCAGGGCGACTGCACATGGCTCAGTGAAATTCCCATGGGACGATGCAGAACATGTCGCAGGATTATCGGATCACATACCAATCTTGAATTCAGCATGGAGTTCTGTCACGGCGTGGCCCCATATCACACAAGACATCAGACACGATGACGAGGCCGTTGGAAAGTACAATCAGACTCGACAGAGGCAATACATGCCTGGATGTCGAGAAAGACCCAGTATGTTAAGTATGCAAGGCTTAGAGCGTGGGACTGTTGGATTTGCGGCAGCATTGGACGTTGGAATTGCGGACTCATGCAACGAGGGACCATATGAACGCCCTAGCGAGGAGTCGGACCATGACCCCGAACTACGCACGCATGTGCCTCTTGTGCAGGATGCTGCTTATATTAGAGATCTGCGGATAGATTATAGCAAACGAAGGAATCCACCGAAGCCACCGAAACTGCTTGATGCTCGCAAGCTGAAAGATGCAGTCAAGGAGATCAGCACTTATTATCTCACGGGCGACAATAGATCTACAACTGAGCTCTGGACTAGTCTCTTTCTGAAGATTCATCCACCTAACACTGTCCGCGACCACAACAATCCATACTCGCTTCAGATACAGATAGATGAAATTGTCAAAGTCTTGGCTACGCCTCTAGTCTGGGTCGACTTCAGTCTAGTTGAATGGCGGATACGACTAGGTCAAATTCTCTGGACGGATGTACTACCTTCCGACGAAGATGTCATCATAAACAATCGAATTGCAAATCACGTAGCTGAAGAGAAGTTCTGGCTCTTGCTACAAATCCTTCTGTCATGTGAGTTGTTGATACGGCTGGACCGGCTTGTAGTACTGGCAGAAAATCGCGACGAAACATTCATCATAACTGATGCGAAACTCTCCGAGAAACTGGCATCAGAAAGTATTAGATGGTCCCTGCTACTCGCACGTTACTGGCTCGAGAACATGGAGATGGAAGAGAGTGTATCGGAAGTTCCAGAGGTTCCAGAAGTAAGGACTACCTGGGCAGGAGCTTTGTATGGGATAATTTCACCAAGTACCGGGTCCAACGAAACAATTGATCCGGCAAAAATTGATGTAGATGACATCTTGTTCAAAGGGAGGAATCAACAAAAGCAACTCGAAGGTTTGCTTCACTTCGGTCGTGAATTGAAATGGCCAGGGATGGGTGAGAACATCGATGCTAACAATGTTACTATGGGTACTGGCAACACACCTGCAGTAACGCCGATGTCAGTTGGTACTCAGCGCTCTGGTTCGTATTTTGGTCAAAGACCTGACATCCATCGATCTGTGTCGAGATCACACAGGATATCTGCAATGCGTGAGTCTAGACTTTTGTTCTCAGACGTGCCGTCCTGTTCAGTTATGAGTACGAGCCAACGAGCCCGGACCAGGAAGCTAACAGTTCCTAGTGTTCCCAAAAGGATGGCTCTCAAACACCTATCTTAGTGGCTTGATCCTTCCAGGCGAAGGACTGAGTCATTTCTTGATCTCTACTCTGCTGGAGAACGATCGAGCAGCAATGTCAAGCTTGGGCCATGATGCGTGCTTGTATGGTGGCTTCACTTATTCACAACGAAGTTTTTGGAGCAAAGAGTGCATTGTTGGAAGAGTATTGGCCGCCGGAAAAGGCTCCGCGGAATGCATGGGATGGGTATCGTCACCCGTAACTCCAAGAATTCCCGACTTTCAAGGAGATACTTGGGTGGATATTGTTGCAGAGCCGAACGGTAAGTCACAATCCTTTTTGTGTGCTTTGTCTCTGGGCGAATGATGAACTCGACACACCTCAGATTTCCTCAATACTGGGCATCACGGCTAGCTCGTCTATGCTTCTGGCCAAACATCAAAGGTCTAATGCTTGAGTTTGAATGACTAACAGGCCGGATAGGAATATATGATAGGCCACGGATTCTTGATAATCAGGCAATCGAGCGCGATGGGCATCCCATAGCTGGCGCTGATAAGACATCTATACTCCCTGGGGATTTCGTCTTTCCGTCGGACGACTCCTTCATTGGTGATGCCCTACTTGTCGCATTGGAGTACCTAGATCTTTCTATGGCAGACGACGTAGTCAGCGACACATTAGAGATTGAAACACTGTATACCACGGACGATGACAGTACTGCACCCATACCTACATACTCTGCCAAAATGAGTTTCGGTGTGGATCAAGGCGGAAAGGATAGAAGGACTGTCTGTCTGGAATTGAAGCATCTCATCCATTTCGTCACAGCCTTCCCTTGCATCACGTCGCCGGATGCACTCAAGCTTTCCAGCCCTATACATCCTCATAACTCAAGCAACAGCCCAATAGCATCTCCGCGAGACTTTACCGGTAATGAATATCTGAAAATACCACCGAATGCTACTGACTGACGGAACAGGCCATCCGCTTCACAAAGGATTTACGTACACGAAAATGCAACTATCATCAATTCTCTTCTCACCAGATCAAACTTTGGAATCTCTTCTGTCGCCGCCCAGCTCACCCATGCTTGCGGCACACTCCAGCACACATACCACAAACAGCAATATCCCTAGGGTTTTAGTCATCGACTGTATAGATAGCACAACTAACGCGTTTCCAATACGCCCATCACCGAGTCCACGCGCAAGCCACTCGATGGAGGCGGATTACGGTAACGACTTGGAAATGATGGCTCGCGCTTTGTGTGCTGAGCGGGGTTGGAATGCTATTATTTCACGACGAGGTAGAGTATGTTTGGCGTGTAGTGTTCGTGAAGCTGCGGCCTTGGGTTGGAGAGTTATCATTAGACTTGGATGAAGTATCGCATTTGATAATAAGACGGAGAGAAAGAGGCTTTCGAGTTGTGCATCAGCGATAGGGAGAGTAAAAATACCCATTCTTAGCAGTTGATGATAATACTAGCACAGTTCCCCTCGCTTGACGTCTGTTGACATCACTCGCCTGTTGTCTCCCGTAACTGAACGAAGGGCCCCAAATCGCAAAAAAAGAAACAGCACCACCGACCGACCACCGACCACTAACATCAAAACCAAAAGCAATAGAAAAAATCAGAACTTATACTATCCTGGCTATACTAATCCGGATGGGATAGTCTAGGAACCCTCTTAAAATGGAGGAATACCTTTGTCAAATTCTCGAATCGATGTTGTTGAATCTCTGGCCCCGATGTCATTATTTGAATCATATGTATTTGGGTTTCTACCTAAATACGCCTTTCGGTTCCCTTATTGGGCCCATGAGCAAGACTATCGATACAGCTGTGGCGTTTAGAGGGGGGGGACAAGAAAACCGTCCCATTGACTTGTCGTCTCCTTTTTCAACGAGATTCCCTCCTTCTACCATACAAAATGTGCTGTTGATAACGAGTACAAGATCTCACCTTTCCCAGTGATTCCTGCATATTCCAACAGCTTGTGTTGCGATTTAACTCGCGAGCTAGCCCTGCCCAAGTCTCGATCTACTCTCCTCTCCCGATATCATTATCAATCCTTGTGTGACCAAATGCATAACGACCTGACCGCCAATCAGGTCATTGGGACTGCTTTTACGACAATTTTCTGGGTATTCTCTTTGGAAGAGGCTATAACGCGAATTTCCACGGCTCTGAGAGTCAGTGATGGAAGACAGGGACAACATTTTAAATCAAGCATTTTCTTCACACACGTACTTCACCTCAGCAACGAATCCTTGCCATGACTTACAATGCTGGCTAGTGGTCCTGGCATTTGACCAAAGACTCTCTACCGATATTCAACTCCTAACACCAATCCAGGGACAACCATATGCGTACTCTTAAAGCTTCCACCCAAAATCCGGTTACAGATATAAATGTACTACTTCCAAAATGCAGAAATTCTGAACGAAGTTGAAAGCAGGCGGCCAATCAAGAATCTGGTTCCGCTTGGCCACCCCAAAACTACCGCCTTATTTACAGCACTCAGATCACACTCTGTGCTGTACCACGAAGCGTTTGAAGTCTTCTTTAAACCCGTCGAGTTTCTTGTACTTACTCCAGGCGGAATCATCGTGTTGAGAAGCTTGGGCGAACTGGCGTTCATGGGAATTCAACGGATACGCTTTGGATAATTCGTCCTATCTTCCATAAACACGTAACGAGAAAGTAGATCATGATATGTAAATGTACTGCGAGCCAATACATTCTCCAGAAGAACCGGCATCTGCTCTTACCCAGACCCTTTCCAAATGTTGAAAAGCTGATGCTTGAACACACCACTAAACCGGATGTCCAAGGCATCCATCTGGCCTCGCTATAATGTGGGCAGACAGAGACCGCTCGAAAAACAGGTGGGCTTCGAGATAAGATGCGAGGTAAAACGCAAATCGACTCACTGGTTAGGCTCGAGCATATCTTGCTCCACAAACTCACACATACAAACTTGGGAGGAGCTGCCGAGAGACAACAGCACATGAGACAACAGCTCATTCATATAAATCCCTGCTCTCTTCAGCCTGTGGATCTCATCTTTGGTAGCAGTCTCCATACATCTTTTAGGGTTGCTTAGGCCGTTGAGATCTTGACGAGGCGTGCGGAGGCGTTGGGGTCGGAGGGGTTTGCGTCGGAGAATCAAGAAGGATGATACAGTTGTCGTCTATGATAGCCATGAGCTGGGAATACTCAGTGCGCCGAGGGTCGGATGGACAATGAAGACGTTCGGACATGATAACGTGCATATTGCGGCAAGACGCCTTCGATGGTGGTTTTCGACTACTTCTTGGTATTCGCCTATGGGATGGCAGAAGTCAGTGGTCAATAAATATGGCTAACACGGGGCACAGATATCATGACGAAAAAGTACTGGGTAGAGAGACTTCTACCTATATACTGTCAAGCCATCGACTCTATGCTCCTCAGCATTACAATAGTTGAGGAGAGTGGCACGCAATGTTTGCAAGCTTAGTATAATATCATCTACTCGGGCATTCAACAGCTACAGCCATAGCCAGTATCCGGCTGTCATGAAATACGACGGACGTAGAAGCCTACTGCTTCCCCGAAGTGGCCAAAGACAACAGGACCCATTCCTTCGCAATATACTGTGCTCTACGGTGCCGGCTGTAAACGCCTGCCAGTCTTGGAGAGACTGTGGAGGATAGCTGAGCCTATTTACTTCTGTAATGGTGTCTCGTTCGCTGCTGCTAGCATGGTCTGCACAGTAACAATCTGGACGTCGATTGGGCATACGACTTAGTTGACTGCCTGGGTCCTGGCGAAACGTTTCCGATTCTTCTCGTTTTCTCATTGACTACCACCTCCGTGGCCCACCTCGAACTTGATCACAGCATCAGTCTTATCGAAACAATGATAGAAGGTTAAGAAGCCATTGCACTGAACACTGGCAATTAATACCTACCTTGATTTTAGCTAGATTAAGTATCATTTATATTTATAGTTGACTTTTAAAGATATAGCCTTATCCAGCTTCTTTATCGGGCGGTCGTTGTAATATTCCGAGTGTCAAGATAGACTTCGCCTCCCGTTCACGGATGATCAAGAGAGGCAGGATGATGAAGGGGTGCCTACGAATTCTAATTGAAAGATGACGCATCGGGTGTATATTGACTCCATTCTAGACGCAATTGTTAAGCCGTGACGGAAACTCAGAGAAGAAGGACGAGGGCGCTGGTGATTCAGAAGACAAAGGTGCAAGAGACGGTGCCGGCACTGGTGGTGCAGGCTCAGCTGATGGGGATGGAGAGAAGAAGGACGATAAGGACGAAAAGGACGGGGGCGCCATTGCCGATGATTCCGACTGACCTTGGTCCTATAGGTACTCATACATCATCAGCTCTGGAAGAAGCACTAAGCGCAACTCATACTACCTATGCTTTGTACCAAGACATAGGTTTAAGTGCTGACTCGAATTGGATAACATATAACTTCAAGAAGGTGATGTGGTTGTCACTAGTAGCCCCGCTTCAGCTGCGGATCTCCTTGAGGTTATCGCGACATCAGAGCATCACCATAGCCAGTAAAAGCTGTCACTTTTCCGACAACGAGCACAACAGTAATCGCAACATTGTCTTAACCCTCTGAGGGATTGTCGCCCCGAGATCAGTTGTTCCAGCGCACTCTGGCCAATTCAAGGATTGATATTTTATGTTTCATGGATGGCCGTCCAGCATCACGGCTATCTGCAAACACGAGGACACGTCTCCAACTCAGCCTCGTAACCTGCTATTAGGAGGCTCATGCTCACAAGATCCAGTGTTTCTATGCAAGCGAAATCATGCCTCTGCGATATCGCCTCTAGGTCATTTGGGGTATAAAACTCCGGGTACATCGCCTTCCTGAAAGAGGATACCGCCGGAGACCCAGTCGAAGACATCTGTTCGATGTAGTTCTGTTTAGTGGGATCGCGTTACGTGTTGGAATGATGCTACGCAGACAACGTCAGATATCTAGATACAGCTTCATGATAGCTGGCGTCAAGGTGTTCTGTACAACATAGAACTACCGGCGAAGAGATTCCAATGCCGCAACTGAATGGTACGCTCTACGGCTCATCATCTGCATCTCTCTCGCCCTCGTTTTCAGACGCAGAAAAATATGAAGCAACCTTAACCACGAGAATATTACCAGACACAGAAGCGTTGCCACCGCTAGCTTAGGCATGCCTGGGGCTGAGCAAAGATTCTAATTCCAAAGATCAGGAACGGCGTATAATTCCAACGCAATAGCAACCCAGCTTCCTGGCGGATGATCTTTTGGGGATCTGGGAATTACAACGAATGTTTCTCTTCACTTCTTGAAACCCGGTGATATCTGCTGGAAAGGGAAATTGAGATACGTGTATGTATGCTAAGTGATCTAGCTAGACTACAATCCAGGCAACTCGGTATTCAAACTAGCTTTCCTCTGCACTGAGCTTCCCTCAAACCTCATTGCGAAATGGCTCGGTTCTGATATCTGAATTCCGTTACAGATGATTATCTGGATGATGGGGAGGACGGGGGTTTTTATTTGTAGAAAGCTGCTGGGGATGCTTCAGGGCGATTTTATTCCTGAGCTATGATGCTTCAGATTATACCAGGACTTTTGGGAACTGAGCCGTGACAGATCGTCTTGTACCTGTTGTACTTCTACAAGCATCACGAGCTGTCAATACGACCTGGATTTTCGGGACTGCGTCAGCACCTGCTGATGTTCTGGGGGCGTTTCTCGCGTTTCTCGCGTTTGGCTTGTTTGATTTGCGTGTTTCTGACGGTCAAGCTGGTTATCTATAGCTGCTCCTGGTCGAGGTAAGCTACGCTTTAGGAATCTGCTGGTGCGGCAAACCATATGACAAACCAAGAAGCAGTCCGATGATTGTCTCTAGCTTGGATTGCTGCATGAGCTGCCGCGAAGCCCTGCCTATCCATACTCCTTTGACTGGTAGGGCCATGCGCTCTCTACTAACCCCCAATATGCTTACCGTTGGCTTATTCGCAGCCGTGCTAATACCAGGAAGTCCAACATCAACTGTAAGCTGGTTCCGCGGCACGAGCGGGTGGCTCACGCCCCGCGAAGAGAAAATCATGTTCAACCGAATCATGCGCGAAGACCCCAGCAAAAGCTCCATGCACAACTGCGAGCCCCTAACACCTCCTTACTCTTGCACAACCCAAAGGACAACGACCTATGGTCTTTGTATATCCCCGGACTGACGTTCTAGACGCCCATAACAACAGTGTCCAACTATCTGACACTGTCGCTTAGGGAGATGGGCTTCGACACGTTCAATACTAATCTGCTCGTGATTCCAACCAAGATCTTTCATGTTATGAATATGTTGCCGTTGACTACAACAGTGGGTGTCAGAATTCCGACCGCACCCCGCACCGGCCACTCAAATCAAAAAAGCGAGAATAGCTTTTGAATCGGATATATAATTGATCACAATGTAATATCACCACTTATTACCTCTAATAGGCTTGCCACCGGATCTTTGAAGCTCGGCGCATCTTCTAGGCATATCGGCAATACAATCCCGTATCTCCTCCATCGGAATCTTGTCCCATTCCTCTTGGATAGCCTCCTTCATCTCCTCGGAATCAAAGACCCTTCGTCGTAGTCGTTGCTTCAAAATAGCCCAAACACCTTCTATCGGATTAAAATCCGGACTCTGTGCCGGGTAGTATAGATTTTGTATATCATTGGCCTCTTTATACTCTTGAGCAAGACCTCTCTTTCGCATACCGTGAGAAGGCCCACCGTCCTCTTGTAACAGCCACGGCTTATCACCGATTTCTCGCATAGACTCGATAGCTTGTACATAGATAGGTAGAAGCCTAACTACATAATACTTTTGAGTCATTGCGTTGCCCCTAACCTTGATTTCAAGCTCATGAGGCTTCCTGGCCTCCCATTCTTGAACTCGACGATGATGTTCCTCCTCGGTCTCCGTTTTGAGTCGTCGACGAGGCATTAGGGGGTAAGGAGGGCGTTCCATCTTATCCTCTTCATCGTTATAGAACTCGATCTTTTCGGCTTTCCCCCAACTAATCCAAGCAGCGAGATGCCACTGAACACCTTTTAAAGGAGGCCGTTCTTCGATACTCTCGGGATCGTCTCGTGTGCCTTGTTCCCGAGTGATTCGATTGCGAGATTGGGACGTAAGATGGATATGCATTTCATCGGTATACACGATATGATCATAGAAATTAAAGAGAGGCATCCAGACGTGATCCAAGCCGTATTTCCCCCTCATGGCATGGCTTTTCTCGGAAATAACTTTATTAACGTACGCCATCATATATCGACCAATTCCTTTAGTATGTTCCTTCATTTTCCGTTGTAATTGACGAGGTCCGACATAGATTCTGTGGTACGCGATTTGAGTATCATAAGGTTGTTTTCGTACGAAATTTCGAGTCGGGGAACAAAGGAGCTTGCAAATCGATTTCGTAACCTTCTGCATTGATCTTCTATTGGCTAGAGGACCTATCTCGAGCCATTGTCTCCTCCGATTCCTCCCGGTCTTCTCGTCTATCTTATTCTCTTTAGAAATCTTACTTAGCGAGGTCGAGCCACTACCACGAGCTAACGCATCAAAGAATGTAGTCCGACGCGTAGTCGTACCTTCTTTTCCTTGTCAAGATTCAGGTGAAGGTGATCGAAAAGGATTTGATCTTATTGGTGGGCCCATAGTTGCGATAGAATTGCTGTCGATGGAAGAGAGCGCGATCGCGATCTTTGATGTTGGTGGCCTGTGCGGGGGTGCGGACGGAATTCTGACACCCACTGTTGCCTATACTAGCGAGGTCTTCGGCTAGTTGACTCTGATTAGTCTGTTTGAACAGATATGGGCGTTGCCGCTTCTGGTGCTCATCAATATCACCGATCTGACAGTGATGAATAGATGGCTGAGCTTCAAAATCATAACAGTACCATTGTGCTATCCTTCGGGTCATCCAACACAAGTTGGCTGGTCAGTTGAAGCCAGAAGCCCTTCCCCGGGCTAATTCAGTATGTGTGCAAATATTGAGGCATGGAATTCACGGTTCGATCGCTAGCAGCATCTGCAGCGCTGTACAACATGAGCTTGTAGGCATCTGGTATCATCACGGCCAACGTTTACCAGAGGATGATGCTCCTAAATACAAGATAGGGAATCGTGACATGCTAAGCCTTCTCCTAGTGAACCTTGTCCTGTAGTTAGGAACAAACGTGTACTATGCGAAGAGTAACGCATATCGGGATAGGAAGTGGAGCCGCATGAGCGAGGAGGAAGGACTGCACTATTTCGCGAAGACTGTGGACGAAGGCAACAAGGGGCTGGACTTCAGGTTCGCCCCCTGAAAATTCGATAGTGGAAGGTCAAGAGATAATTCCAATCTCATTCGCAGGTCCAGGTTCCATTTCCCATCTGTGCTGCGCTCAACTGATTACTGCATTGCAGACTAGATCTGCATTGCAAAGAAAACGCTGGCGCGTTGCTATGGTGTACGAGCAACGACAACCTGAGTTGAATCTTCCCTCCCCCTAGCGAGGAGTCACATAGAAAGTTGTAGAGCTGGTGAAAGTCTCATGCAGCGTTGTTTTATTGTGTCTGGCGTGGCCTGTAATAACTCGCAAACGCCGTCCTAAGAATCACGCAGTGTGTGACTGATTATTGGTGGAAACTGGTTGAGTATTGGTTGGCTCTCGAATACATGTTTTATAAAGACGCTGCTGTCCTCGAATGCGTTGTTATTAGGCGAATTCGGTCTTTCGTCCCATCCCGTCCCACTCCAAAAAAAACCCGTGTGAAAATCGCAAATGGAAAGTCGAAATACAGTGACCTGAGGTAGGCTGTGCTCAATCTGTGTAGCAAGAAAACAAAAAGCGCATATACCGGGTCGAATGATGGCGTGAAATATGATGGTGGGTATGGTCATCTAATACTAGACGAGAGGTTATGATTTGTTTGTTCACTGCACCACATGTTAGCTCAGATGGTTGCGCTCAGCACAGCTTGACATACTAGGATCTCGTCATCCATTACTGCATCACCAGCGACAGGAGCGCCAGCATTGGTACCCTTCTCGAAGTAATCGGCCATCTCGGAATCCAGTTCATCCGAAGTCTTCTTGGCAGGACGAGCACGAGTGGTATCCTTTCCTCCGCGACCCCGAGCAGCCTTTCCTCCACGGGCAGCTCCAGTAGCAGGCTTGATGACAGCGGCAGATTTGGGCTTGGCCTTCACTGAAATTCGTTCACTGAGACCCTTGGGGGCAGGAAGCGCCTTAGCAACCTTGGCATCGATGATAACATCAACCTACGAACTGTTAATACTGAGCAGGGCGATTTTCTTGGTAGCATACCTTGATAGGTCGGTTATCAACCGAGATGCCATCCAGCTTCTCAACGGCCTTCGCAGCTGAGTCTGAACGATGGAAAATGATGGTGGCAGTTCCGCGGCTGACTCCTCCTGGACCATAGGATATCTCGACCTTCTTGATCGGACCAACAGAGTTTCCGAAGTATTCCTGTTGTCCCAAGTGTTGTTAGTTACGTGAATCCGGAAACATGAACGTGCGAGTGCCGATGCCGAACTTGAGAACAGAAAGAAAACAACTGTATCCTTCCACCCAGTTTCCAATACGTCTCATGACGAACAAGCAAGCAGAGAGTGCAGCGGCGTAGCTTTCCAATTCTCTCCAATCCCAACCAGTATAGAGCTGTTCTAGACCCGAAGCCAACAGTCATGACGCGCTCATGTATTGCAATGCAATGGCCCACTTTCTGGAAGTATACATTCATCCCCGTACCAACAGGACCGGTTCGAAATCATCTGCGCTAACTTGTGCTCTCTGCTTGCTCACTGAAGACTAGCGTCCGTACTCCAATATATGGCTCTTCGGAAGTGCTTCATCTATCGTCTGCTTCGATTTCATTCAGGAAGCTTGCCAGGCCATCCTGAAATTCGAGCGTGTGTAAGACGGACATACTCAATTCGACCCATTAACGCATGCATGAGGTGTGTCGCATGCAGAAATGGGGGAATAAAGTGGTCAAGATGTGATTTCCAGAACACAACGTGGAAACGCCTTAAGTCGCATCGACATATGTTCGGTGAAGCGAGTAGACTCGAAATCAAGTCCAAAGGCTGAATAACCTCATCGAAAACATACCTTGATCTGAGGTTCGCTGACATCCTTGGGCTGCGAAAGCGTCAAAAAACATTCCAGTGTATATTGGGAGGTAGCCTTACCAAACCGCTGACGAGAACACCGCTTCCAACGACTCCTCTAGCGTTATGTTGAGACGAAGGACCAGTAGGGGTTGGCTTCTTTTGCTTCTTGATTCCTCCAACGGGTGCAGCCTTGGTGGTAGCGACGCGTTTTCCGCGGGTCTTCGCACCACCGCGACCACCGGAGCGGCGTGAAGTAGAGAGAATCTCCTCAAGAGATTGGTCAAGCTTTCCCGACATGATGACGGAGTGTGTTTGGATATTTCTTTGTGCGGCGGTGGGATGGATTGTTTGTCGAGGAGTAGGCAGCAGTTGCGACCGGGCTGTGATTTACATGCGCGACTCAGATAGATGTAGCGAGAAAATTTTAGTCGGACGAAGTTGGATCGCGCGACTAGATGTGGCAGTTTATTGAAAGCGCTTGTTGTTTGACAGAGAGTGTTTCGAAGATGAAAAGGATTGAAGTTGGAGTCTGTGGTTTGGTCAATGACTTGGAGAGGCGATGACTCTCAGGAGAACACAAATAGGGGCGGAGCTCTAGGGCCTTGGCTGCTCTAATCCAAAAACAGAGATTGTTCATCACGTGACTTTGGACAACCTCGTCGCATTCACGAGGATATCTGTTATGTATGAATGTCATGTGTTGATTTACTCATAAAGCTGGATGGCTAAGTGGTGGAGCGTGACAGGTATCGAGTAATACCACAGCATTGTGCTTCACTTGTCTAGGAGTGAAGTGACCTGAGAGCCAAGCTGACTGTGGTCATCGCCGAGTGAATGGATTTAGATAGAAACGGGTTTTACCCTATTGGAGAGCACAATGTCGAGCAAGTTCTTCTAAACATGGCATGAAGAGGGGCTGATGAGTATATGTTGCATTGACGCCTTTAGATTGGCTATGCAAACTCTCGCATCTATACGTTGCAGCAGTTTGGAAAGAGGCCATCCTCATCTGACTGCAATGTCTTGTGGTACCTTGATTCTTAACGGCACACAGCGCTAGACTGTGAGAGGTAGCCATCATGTGCAACGAATTTCAATGTTGTGCCTGTGGGAAGTCTCCTTCATATTGCTTGCCGTGTAGTACAACGAGTCTTTCCTATCATACACGAATATGTTCCTCAATGACAGATGACTTCCTGATTTCAACTCGATCCGCAATCATCAGCTTCGCGATCCCTGGTCGAAAATTGTAGATGCAGTCTGCTCCGGGTATCAAATCTATAGTGAGAATCCCAGCGCGAATGTACTTCTTTCCCTTGCGAATGCACATGCGCTTCCAAGACGCATGCCCTTGACTGCCCGCCCTTCATTGCAATGTTGTTCCTGGTTTCTTTCCGGGATGAGAAGATGCCACAGTTGTCTTGGTATTTTCATCAGGCTCCTCGACAGCGTTGATCTCCAGGAAGTGGTACAGCACGATGAGTATCATGGCAGCAGAGCCAAGAAACACTGCCAGACGGTAGAGATCATCGTCTGCAATCATACTGAGATTATATGTGCGGGATTTTGAAGCCTCAAAGTAGTGTTGTCAATAGCCACGTAACGTATCTACGGTCCTTTCAATTGGAAATTCTGCTTCTCAGTCAGTAAAGATCAAGACTTATCGCAAGTCCGAGAAGAGATGAATTATACCTACCAATGAACAAAGACAGTAGTTCAATGGCTTGGAAAGTTGTTTCTGGCTGTGTTTTGGTTTTGAGGTTGTTAGGTATGTTGTAGAGGACAGAGATCCAGAGCTTCCCCAGATTCTGTAAAGGTTGACTTGGCTAAAAACCAATGAAATTTTAGAATGATGAGCCCCACCGAATCATCAACTTCGACTTGCCTCCCCTCCATCTCACCACCCAAGAGTACAGCCCGTACCTTGCCCATACAATCTCTCTCACAGTCATTTCTGTATTCCTGTAAATCTTCAGACTTTGGGATCACCAAATCTACCAACTCGTTCCCCTTCCGTGCTTAAGTCACAACAAGAAACACCGTCAACATGCCTCCAAAGAAAGGCGCCGAGAAGCAAGGCGGAGGCAAGAAGCCTTCTGCTACCAAGATAGTCGAGGACAGAACCTTTGGTATGAAGAATAAGAAGGGTGCTCAGGCCCAGAAGGATATCGCCAGGATGAAGACGTCTGCAGCAGCTGGAGGCACACCAGAAGAAAAGAAGAGGCTGGCAGAGAAGGAGGCTAAAGAAAGAGAGAAGGCCGCAGCAGAGGCAGCAAAGCGAGAAGCGCTAGATCTGTTCAAGCCGGTTCAAGTACAGAAGGTACCATTCGGTGTCGATCCCAAGACGGTTCTCTGTCAGTTCTACAAGAAGGGTCATTGCGAGAAGGGGCGCAAATGCAAGTTCTCTCACGATATGGATGTTGAGCGGAAAGCCACAAAGAGAGACCTGTTCCAGGATACGAGGGAAGATGAAGATATCAAGAGGAAACAAGAGACATCAGAGGACTGGGATGAGGAGAAGCTGATGGCCGTGGTACTATCAAAGAAGGGTAATCAGAAGACGACTACGGATAAAGTCTGCAAGTTCTTCATAGACGCAGTCGAGGAGGGCAAATATGGTTGGTTCTGGACATGTCCGAATGGAGGAGACAAGTGCATGTACCAGCACAAACTGCCACCTGGGTACATACCATTTGACTATTCTGAACCCTGCGCCATGCTAACATACTCGCAGATTCATTCTCAAGACTAAGGAACAACGTGCGGCGGAGAAAGCTCTCATGGACAAATCGCCACTGAAGACACTCACACTAGAAGATTTTCTCGAGTCAGAGAGGCACAAGCTGACTGGAATTCTCACACCTGTTACGCCAGAGACATTCGCGAAGTGGAAAGCAGAGCGCATGGATAAGAAACAAGCAGAGGATCAGGCGCGCGCTGCCAAGGAGGCTACAGGTCGTGCTATGTTCGAGCAAGGTGACTGGGAGCTCAGCGACGATGAAGAAGAGGGCGAGGAAGACGAGGATGAGGACGCATTCAACTACGAGAAGCTACGACAAGAGACTGAGGCTCTACGAGAGAAGAAAGAAGCCGAGAGGATAGCGAAGATGGGAGGGACTGTACCCGCGAATGGTGATGCTCGGTCATTCGAGAATGTCAAAGAAGACCCTGAGGAAGTCGAGAAAGGTGAAGCTCCGTAAAGCAGCGATCTCAGCGGCTTTTCGATCTCAAGCGCCATCATCTGATCTACAGAATCCACATCGCCCTACAAGCACATCTGGGCAAAATTTATACCTAAAGTTGTTTCGATAGAGATGACATCGGTGTATGCTATCAAGGATTACATGCTTACCTACATATGGCATAAACAAGAGCTTTGACTCTTACGATGCGGATATGGCCATGTATAGATGAATCACAGGTCTGACTTAGACAGAATAAACAATACGCTACCAAATTTGCTCTACCTTTCGTCGGGTTTTAAGGATGTGTGTAAAGCTCACTTTCCATATCTACGCTCATCTTGTGCATTGCTCTCACTAACATACCAAACGAGGGTCTCACTGAACAGAAAGGAGGCAGTTGCAACAAGGAAAGCTTGCTTGCTAAGGAAATTCCTTGATTCGCTGACTGCTGCAGGATTCGCAATCGTTACACAGAGTATTGGCACCTCCGCCACCCAAGCGGGTTCAACAAAGCGCATGGAGGGAGAGGCCCCATTTATCCGTATCAATTTTCTAGGTATTTTGCATCCGCCGACTCACCTGGCCTTGCGCCATTCACTTACTAGCGTCCTTCAATATGTTCATACCCGGCCAGGGAAGCCACAGGCAACAACGATACACGATCAAACAGCCACGATGCGTCAGGTAATTTACTATCATCTGCCACTACTTTCCTCCTTTGCTTTACTAGCAGCTGCAACTGGACCTTTCGATACTGTCCAATTGATCGAATCTGACATAGGCGACTTTACTGACATCGCCTTGGCAGCACCTACGACAATCGTCAAGCCCCAAAATGTAGATACCAGCCTGGGGACCATGGTTGGCCGAACGAAAATCACTAGGCTCGCTTCAATGAGTCCGTAGATGGAGCTCAGCTGAAGCCTAGCCCCTGCTATAGTCTGCTGTCAATGCAAGACTTTGGTCGATACCGCTGGCCAGACGCATCTCTCCCCCTTGATGATCCAGTGATGGATGCCATAGTGGACGATGGGGAGCTCGTGTGTTGTGACTCTGAACCCGACAGGGAATTGTAAGCAGGTTGGCTTTGCTACATATGTTAATCTGTATGTAAAAGTCAGTTTCGTCTGATTGTGTACTGATGACTGGTTTTGGCTAGGACTACTATCAAGCAGGTGCAAGCTGCTGTGTACTTTGCACGCAATAGACACATCAGACTTGCGATGAAGTATTTAGCTCCAATATATGAATACTCAGGCAAGTCTGATGATGAATGCAGAGACACTGGCCATGGTTCAGGTGAGCGATCTATTGGTTCAGGTGCTCTGAGAATTTGGGTGCACAATCTCAAGGGCTTCGAAGTCATTCCAAACTACACGATAGGCCAGTACGCCGGTCCAGCGGTTCAATGCGGCGCCGGGGTGGAATCTTGGAAGATGTTCAACCATATGGGAATAACAATCTTACCATAATAGCCCCAGGATTTAGTTCTGTAGGCAATTCAAAAGGATGGCTAAGCGCTGGTGGCCATTCAAGCAACACATCCGTTCTGGGACTGAGATCTGATCAGTTATTGTCTATGCGAGTTGTGACAGCTGATAGAAGAATGTAGGCAACTTATCCGGAGGAGAACCAAGACCTGTTCTATGCTCTGCGAGGAGGTGGCGGAGCTACCTACGGAACCATCATCTCAGTGATAGCCAGAACACATCCCCAGGCGACTACAATCTCATCCTCCCTGGCTCTCGGCTACAGCAACACCTCAGCGCCAGTCCAAGACACTCCAGTTACCGACGCAAAACCTTTCTGGAAAGGTCTGAGTCTATACTACAGATTCGCCCGCCAGATCATCGACGCCGGCGGTTTCGGATTTGGTTGCATCTATCCTTTAGGAAACAACAATTTCAGCTTAACCACCTCATCCATCCTCCCAACAAAGCCCTCCAATAATTCGTGGACTTCATGCAACAACTATGTGACTCTCTCCAGGCCATCGGTATCAGTGCCACAAACACCCCTTCAGCAGCCGCCCGTACCTACTGTTCAGGAGGCCGAAATGGCGCTGGCGACAGCCCCAACATTTGCAGCTATACATCTCGTCTCTTCCCGTGAACCCAGTGGGACGATGACGCTCTCTGGGATCAGTCAGTATTAGCAGTTAGCAGCCCAGTAGAAGCAGGCTACACTTTCTACCGCACGCTCCACGCACCCAAGGTCTCCGTCGCCTAATGGCCCGGAAACGACAGCGCCATCAGCCCAGCTTAGCTAAACGCAGCGCTGCACGCCATGCTTTTCTACAAAGAGCAGAAACCCGACATGACGCCGCAACAATCTGTGGCTGCGCAGAATGATATCAATAAGTACATGGACACCTGGTGGGTGTTGACGCCGGGATCGGGAGTGTATATAAAGGAGGCGGATTCTGATGAGCCAAACTGGCAGCAGAGCTTCTTTGGTGACTTGTACCCAAACCTATTGAGTATCAAGAAGGCTAGGGATCCGTGGAACATGTATTGCCCCGGTGACTGTGGGAAGTGAGGGCTTGGAAGTTGTATCCGTCCAGTAAGAATGGGAGGCTTTGTCGTGTTGCTGGTGACTAGTTTGGTACTACGGTAATAGAAGTCATTGAGTGCTGCTATGACAGACATGAGTAATCAGCAGTTGCGCAGGACGACCTTAAGCAGACATGGAGCATTGGTTGTGGTAAGTCGAGACTTCTTGCTGGTAATAGGCTTGATCCAGCAGCGACTCTGTTTTGTGGCAATGTGTCTTGGCCATCTTTGGGTTGTGAAGTTCCATTGATTTACTTCATATGGTAAACTCGCATCCTTATGAGAGTAATGTTGATGACCATAATGTGTTTCAATGATCTTGTGATAATTAAAGCATGCTGATGGTTTGTTTACCTTCAATGGTCGACATATATCTACTTGCAAGTCAATCACTCCATTCGAGTCCATGTATAGATTTAATTACTTAGCTCAGCTCAAGCAGAATTCAGTTAGTGTCATGGCCATGTAATAGTCCATATTCTCTTAGAAAGGACTGTTCCGGCGAAGATCCCTGTCACTACTACTTGCCATTGTCAATTCACCACAACGCCACCTCTTAGTGTTTCTCCTCATGCAAGCGCAGTACCCGTCTCGATGTCTACATGTCCTGAATCGGCAGCCATGGCCTTCACCTAAAGTTAATGCAAGCAAACTCATCCTCCACCATGCCTCTTCCAGCTCCAGAAAGCAGAAGCGTCTCCCAGTATCCTACTACCGCGGCGGGACCTCTCGCGCCCTGATATTCCACCTCAAAGACCTCCCCCTAAACCGCGCAGACTGGTCCTCAATCTTCCTTAACGCGCTCGGCTCGCCCGATCCATACAGCCGCCAACTCGACGGCTTGGGCGGCGGCATCTCGTCCCTCTCGAAAATCTGCATCGTTGGCCCGTCCACGCATCGCGATGCCGATGTCGACTATACCTTCGCGGCGATTGGGATCAAGCATGCAGATGTCGATTACTCGAGTAACTGTGGGAATATGACGAGTGCGATTGGCCCGTTTGCGGTTGATGCTGGGTTTGTTGAGGTGGAAAGGGAGATAAGGGGAGTGAAGACTGTGAGGATACATAATACGAATACGGGCAAGTTGATACGGTCTACGTTTCCGGTGGTAGATGGAGAGGCGGAAGTGTATGGGGGATTCTCAATTGATGGTGTTGCGGGCACAGCGGCGAGAATTGAGCTTGCTTTCCTCAATCCTGCGTCAGTCTCTCAAGTGCGTGTATTGCTTGGTGTTGACGAGATATAGGGGATCTAAAACGGGAAAACTCTTGCCTACGGGCAAGGTCACGGATGTGATTGAGGGCATTAGGGTGACTTGTATAGATGCTGGGAATCCGTGCGTGTTCGTCCAGGCAGAGGATGTTAAGGTTGATGGCACTATATTGCCAGATGCTATTGACGCACATCCTACGCTTCTGTCGAAGCTGGAGTCTATTCGATGCAAGGCATCGGTAGGTATGGGTATCAGCGAAGATGAGGCTTCGACACCTGGCTCGATTCCCAAGATCGCCATGGTGTCGAAGTTGAAGAGCCATGTACTCTTGTCAGGTGAGATAATGGATGGCAAGTCGATAGACGTTGTCATCAGAGCATTGTCAGTCGGCCAGCCGCATCGTGCAGTTCCAGTCACGGTCGGCTTAGCTGTAGCTGCTGCTACAAATTTGGAAGGAAGCGTTGTGCACAACAATGTTGCGAAGCAACGGGTTGATCAGGATGGTCTCACGATAGGTCACTCCAGCGGGAAGATCATGGTAGGTGCGGAGTTTGATGGAGACGGAAATCTGAGGAATGCTACCGTTTTCAGAACTGCCAGGCGCTTGATGGCTGGAACTGTATACTACAAATGACCAATTGCAGCAAGACCATATCTTTCGCTAAGCCTGGGTACCTTACTTCCAGTTTCACCTTCTATTGAAGCCACTGACATACAGTAAGTAGGCCTTGCAAGTCATTTATATGTCAAAAATTGATCATGAATCTGGCCTACTTTCTCGAAATGAAGTCGTGCTGCTTGAGAGGAGCTCATCGGATTATCCACCTCTTATCTTCATACACGAGTTAGGTCGTTGCGAGAACTTCAATTGATCCACAACTCCTTTTTCCCTATCTATTATTCTCTATCTATTATTCTCTATCTAGATCTCCAAACCTCGACTACACAGTCTGAGGTTACCAAGGCTCGGATGAGTAAGTCGGAGCTATACTGAATCCTTGACAACTGCATACGCATCGCTTGCAATCAATTGGCAGTACAACAGTCTGAAAACCTGAGGTACATAAATTACAAAGTCAGCAAATAGACAAGAGCTTACATAATTCCGCTGGTGATACTCATTTATTCGAAAATTCACGGTCAAGACGAGGAAAGCAGCACGTTTCCACGTCAATCTGGACAGCATATCCAAGCCCGGAAACTCACATCCCACCACAGGCGAATCAATCCCTGTGATCTTCGACCACGAATTCTACGGTCGCGTCGTCGAAGCCTTTAAGCAGTCGCAGCTGAAAGCCAGGCAGTCTGTCATGGCCGATCCACGACTCGTGTTCACGCTATGAGGTTGCGACTACTAATGCGTGCTATAGCTGCTATTTCCGCAGTTTCCAGGGCGGAGAGGACGGGCTCTCTGAGATTGTTGCTGTGG
This sequence comes from Calycina marina, assembly GCA_019669825.1. Classification (NCBI taxonomy): domain Eukaryota; kingdom Fungi; phylum Ascomycota; class Leotiomycetes; order Helotiales; family Pezizellaceae; genus Calycina; species Calycina marina. The sequence continues at coordinate 60,264 of MU253745.1, forward strand.
ATCAGAAATAGCTCTACAAGCTCTGTGGATCTCTTTGTCGCGGCCTTGATCGAGCCGCTGGCTGTGGCAAAGCATGCTGTGCGAATCTCTAGTGGTGCGGATTTCTCTGGCAAGAGTGTGTTGATGATGGGCGGTGGGCCGGCTGGATTGATGCTGATTATGGTGTTCGAGACGTGAGGTGTGAAGGCGATATATGTGTCTGGGTCGACCGAGGAGAGGAGGATGCGGAATGCTGAGGTTGCTTATGCTGTGGTCGACCCGGTTGAGGGGGATTTAGTGGATATGTGTAATGGGAAGGTTGGTAGGAAGGGTGTTGATTTTGTGTTCGACTGCTCTACTGTTCTGAGGGCGATGGAAGATGGCTTTGCGGCGTTGAAGTATGGTGGCTCGTATATCGATGTTGCTGGCTGGGATAGTCCAGTATGTAGGATCAGCGCTCTGAATCTTTGTACTGACGGACAAGCCAGTTTACAGTTCCGATGGAGCATGCTCAGGTGAAGTTACCAGGTATCATAGCACCACCTGACTCAACGTGACGCTAGAGAGTCCTCATAAGAATTCTCGAAAGTATGCACCAGCGTTAAGTAGATCCTAGGAGCAGGATCCTATGTAGAATTCATGGTGCGCCGTCTCGTCCTTATAAATGGTAGGGTAGTTCGGATGTCTGGATGGAATCTTTTGTATTACGAGAGCTATCATGGCAAATACTGAGCTTCAATCAGTATCGGTTTGGGAGAGTATTGCAGGTTTACGCATCATATCGAAGGACCTCAGCATCACGAGTGGTCCTTCGACGATAGGTAGAGCGAGGACGAGTTCATAAACTCCCATCTGGACTGCATAAAAAGCCTCAGGGCCATGCTATACCTACAAGATTACTGCTCATATCATATGCTGATTGAATTCTGAGGATGTCGGGTATCTCTGAAGGTCGAAGGAGATATTATCAAGGCTGGAGACTCGGTGTATTGCAGAGTGACTTGATTATCTCGCTTACTTGTCGCTTAGAAGACTACTATCTACCTTATATGTATAACATGAGAGACCGTCCCAAGACAGCACTGCTCCAAGGATAAGTAAAGAGTAGCATGTTCCCCAAGACCTCGCTGGAATGTCCTACTAGTTGCCTCCAAGAGCCCGCAGCTTGTGAAGGAGATCGGAATCGTGGCATGGGGCCCCTTAGATGTTCACATACACCGGTATAGGTCTTGGTCAAGCGAAACGCAGTGAAGACGACAGCTAGCTTGACTTTGAAGTTCTGGCGATCTCCACTGTCTGGCTTATAAGAAGGCCGCTTGCAAGTACTTCCAGCACATGTACCATTGCACCTGGCCACATACCCAAATACACTCCAAAGACATGGAAGCACTTCAAAGATAACGAAAGAGACGAGGAGGTTGGAATCTGCTGGCACAACGTCCTCCAACCTTGCACTTTCCACCATCAACTCTGAGGCAGCTCTGGGTCACAGCCGTACGGTGGTCATACGTACATGAGTGACAACACTATATCAGACCGCTCTTGTCACTACTGACAGGTCTCAAAGGGCCGACAACAACCTTTGGGAAAACCAGCCTTGACAGATGCACTTGCCCTGTACATACATATCTTCTGGATGCCTCAAACACCTGTCTTTCAGCTATCACTAGATAGACTCTTCTGGACAACTCGTAGCACATCAAACGCAAGGCCATGATAAGATTGACGGCTTCGAAGCGATTGGTGGTCTCTGCTCTGCCATTGCAACTTGGGCCAAGTGGCGAATGCAAACCAAAACCTCGTATTGCTATGAAGAGGCGTATGCAGGTCATGTCATTGGATATGAAGCCTGTTTTTTGAGATGTTCGGATTGCAGCTGGATATGCACATAATGAGTGGGATGGTGCTGATTTCCATCCGATGTCACGGACTTTCTGGGATTGGCCTTGGGTCCTTCTGCTCATATGGTAGCTTTTGGCCGAGTTCAGTAGACTCATGCCATCAGATTTCACTCCCGAGTTCTCCGGTGATGAACGGTATGGCCCGGAGCCATGCCACCTCCGTTTAGACCTCTTCATCTGCCAGGTGTCACTCTAAGTCGCTTGCACGTGGTGTCTAATGTTGGTTCTGGTAGAAAGTCAATTCTCGTGCTTCCCACTAACTCGTGGAGCTCCTAGTTTGATGGCTGTAGTCAAGGAATCAGAGATCTCTGTGTACTTCGTGTACTTCGTATAAACGACAGCCATGAACACACGGGCGGATCTGGCATGGCTCAAACCCTTCAACCGCTCGGCCTTCATGCACTACGACGATACGAGTGACAGATCTTTCAGAAATTCCGGTACCGTATCGGTATCCTTATCACGGACCCTGGCGGTGATCATGGCCAGATCTTTTGGATGCAGAGCTGGAAATCGATAGTCTAGGTTTCCTTCTACTGTAGCATACCGATGAGGAAAAACCGGGACTCGAATATTTTAGAGTTAAGTAGGTGAACATGCCCTTCAGGATCTACGATGCCCCGCCTCCGCTATGCTGCATATTAGCTCCCGCCAAACTGCCAAGTTTTGGCGAACACACTATGTGCGAAGGGTACGGCTCAACGCTCGCTAAGGGTAGAATTAACGGCACTGCCAAGCTGATCGAAGCGAAGCTTCAGATTATGCTAGATATGACTAAGCTCTCTAAGTTATATAACAGAAGGGTGTACGAATTGAATGCGGATTAGTCAGCCCTACCAAACATCAGAGGGACAACAATTAATTACTTACTACGAATACAACCACGCTTCACCATTTATTGCCCCTAATAGGCTTCCCACTCCCATTCTTGCACCCTATAGTGATATTCCTCCTCCCTAGTCTCAGTCGTCCGATGCCAACAAGGCTTAGAGGGGGGTATAGATATCGCTCAATATAGTCCTCGTCATTATAAAACTCCAATTTATCTGCCTTCCCCCACCAGCTAATCCAGGCGGCGATATGAAAGCGTACCCCTTTAAGCGTTGGCCGTTCCTCAAAATTCTTGGGATCGTCGCGCGTTCCTTGCTCTCAGATCATATGGCCTTGAACTTGAGAGGTCGGATCGACGTGTGCTTCGTCGGTATATACGATATGATCGAGGAAATCAAAGAGAGAGGCGTAGATGTGTTCAGTCCCATATTGAGCGCGCACAGCGTGGTTTTTGGCCGAGATAATCTTCCTAACAAACGCCGCCTTATACATGACACCTCCCTTAGTATGCTCTTTTAACTTCCCCTGCAGTTGGCGCTACTTAATAGGCAAGTCGTGGAATGCGATCTGATTGTCGAGGGGTCGTTTTCTAACCGGATTTTGTGACGGCGATACGAGCACTTGTCACATATCTTTAATGACTTTTGACTTCCTCCCGAGCATCTTAGACCTTGGTCGGAGCCTCCTCTTTGCCTCAGAGCCCATATTCTTCCATTGTTCCACCCATAATCGACCGGTAGACTCTGCGATTCCAACCTTATGAGAAATCGCGGTCAAGTTCGGTTTGCCTACGGTACTCGTTAATGCGTCAGGAATTTTACACTTCGGGCGGGTAGAAACATTATGTCGATTCAGAGGTTCAGGAGGAGGTGTGGAGGTGGTGTGCGAAAAGGGTTTAATCGCGTCGGTAGTGCCATTATTAAAGGTTGAAATCGGTTGTTTACAATACTCGATATTTGACGGGTCTCGCGATTAGATGGGACTAACTAATCCGTATTCAATTCTGACACCCACTGTTAATAGGCTTCACAGGTGGTGCAAGAATTCATTGCGCAGGGGTCGCCACGTGATATTTGAAGTTCGTATTCTTTTATATTATTGTATTTATTACCACAAGAGGGCCTAATTCGCTCTCCCTCAAGTTCCTGTAAACGATTGAACCTCCAAGACATCTCCTTAATACGTTTACAAATTTCTGAAATTGTGATTCTGTCCCATCCTTGCCCAACTGTTCCTTTGAATTCAGTCACGTCCCACCACGTAACCGCTGCTTCACTATATGCCAACAAGTCTCGATAGGGTTCAAATCTGGGGACTGTACGGGATGTATAAGAATCTGGAGATCTGCATTGCGTTTGAGCTTGTAAAAAGGGTTGTTTACTGATCGATCGCCATGAGGGATCACCATCTTCTTGAAGGCGAAAACGATGGTTGCAATGCTCCTCTAAGACCTTCATCTCTTCAATGTGCTATGGTAAGAAATCCTTCCCATAGATTTCTTGTAATATTGCATTAAATTTAGGTATAGCCCCTGCTTCTGGCTGTGCTGCTTCCCACGTCTCTACCTCCTTCTTATACTCTTTATCGCTTTGGCGCATGGTCCTGCGAGGCCTTCAAGGTTTGTAAACCTTTTATGAACGATCCTTTGCGTCCTTATAGAATGTTAGCTTCCCTTTATGGTCATAGGAGACTCTAGCAGCGCGGTGGACAGTGACATCTAAGCCTGGGATTTTTATCTCTTTTAAAGACTTCTTTTGACCTGGGTAACATAGCTCGTACTCTGCTGAGTTTTGGAGTTTGACTGACTGGAAGTGGACTTCATCCGTAAATCATATGTACTGCCAGAGGCCAGTAAGAGTCTGGTTCTGGTGGAATTGACCATATTTGGCACGAATAGGCTTGCTTCTCTGGGAAATTTTAGTGGCATAGGTTTTTCTGAACCGCCGAGTACTGTCCTGATCCGTATGGTGTTGTAGAGCACGTGCTGACATCTTGCCATCGAGTGTTTTAGCTTGGTATTTATATGGGGCTTTATGAATATGATCCTCTTGGTTCGTAATCTTCCTAAGGTCTGCTGCAGATATCTTGCTCTTCCTCCCTAGCCTAGAGCTGATATGTCTTGTGCTCCTAATAGCTTGATCACCTAAGACCTCCCTCTTCTTGAGCCAAGTACGTGCGGTAGAAGGTGGTAGGTTGATACTGGGTTGACGGCAGATTTCTCCGAGAGACGTGGCATGTTCTTTCTTGTCGTATGCATCAACAAAACGAGCGCGCCTGATATTATTATATTCACGCAATTGGGGAGAATGAGGAGGCGTTAATGGTTCCATAATGTTGCTGTTTTGACAGTTTGATTATTGAAAACGCGATGTGGCCCCTGCGCGACGAGTTTCTGCACCCTCTGTGGTGGATAGATTATGGCAGCCGATGAGCCTGATACGCTCAGAGAATAAACAAAGCACGCCTTTTAACGACTGCGTAAATGGTTACATATAGGAGCTAGACCTTTCAGCGGAGTAGGTTGCTGGTGACTCTGGCAGTGATGAATTGAAGTGTGTCAGCCAGACGCGGTTAGACTCACTTAGGCAACTGGCGCTGAAGCTGGACCATCCCGGCATAGCAGTCCGAAGGACTGCTGGATCCGTGTGACATAATAAATAAATAAATAAATCAGACTCCACGGGTGTAACCCTTGACAGTACATGGACAATTAAGCTGATAGGCCCTGGATCAAGGTCCCAAAAACCTCGGGCTTGAGCGCTTCGTAAATCCGTGCATACTTTTACACTTGCAATATACTCTATGTGACGACAGGATCCAAGCTTAATTGCTTAAATAGGTAGGGGTGTGTATCTTCCGCCCGTCTGGACCTCCTACCACCTCCAAACAAGCGTTCTTCCTTCAAAAGCTTAAGCTTGAGCTTCTTCCAACAGCGGGTGAATCTAGCAACATTACCACTCAACTTTCTCGATTTCCTTACTTATCTATTGGCGTTGTATGTAGCTGGAAGCGACAGGAACTTGTTGAGCCCCACCTCCATCTTACCCTTCGTCCACATACCTACTCATACTTTTTTCACACATCAACACGATCCGACCGTATTTGGTTTGTTGATATCGCCCTCCTCGCTGCAACAAGTTGGTTCTTGCTTGCTTGCTCGCTCGCTGGAGCTGTGAAATAAAGCTTAATATATATTACAGAAACCGACTGTGTGTTCCTTCTCTCGTTCAGGAAAGCCACAATGGAGGGTCAAGGCCACGCGCATTACAGAGGAAGCGGTACTTCTGGTACTTCCACAACAATTACTAAACCGCGATCTGGTACACCGGAAAGCAACAGAAGACGAGGCGATCCTTTCAATGACGATATCTCGCCAGCTCCCAGAGGAGATCAATTGGGCACACCTATTGCCTCGCGACCTGCATCTTCGTTTGGCTCCTCTTTCGGTCTTCGTGGAGCCTCGTCGATATTTTTCCATTCCAGAAGAGTGAAGAAGGGAGAAGTTGATCAGCCATGGAGGAGCAAGAAGGACCCAAAGGAGAAATGGGTTACCATTATTCCTATTCTTGGTCTCTTAATTGGATTTGGAATCGCTGCTTTTTTGATATACGACGGAATTTCTTCTGTTGTACACCACAAATACTGCCCGGTCCTGAACGATGACTTCTCTGAAGGTTTGAATACTGATGTTTGGACCAAGGAGGCCGAAGTTGGCGGATTCAGGTAAGAACTTATTTTCCAATTGGTTGCAGCACTCAACTAACACAGCAACCTAGTAATGGTGAATTCGAGCAGACTACCCTGACAGACGAGAATATCTATGTTCAGAATGGCAAGCTCATCATCAAGCCAACTCTTCAAGATGTTTCACTCCTTGAGACGAACACTGTCATCAATCTTACCCGTGACGGCACATGTTCTTCATCAGTTCTCACAGATTGTGTTAGTGTCACCAACACGACCACCGGAACCATCATTCAGCCCGTGAAGTCTGGACGCATCAACACCAAGAAAGGTGCTAAGATAAAGTATGGACGAGTTCAAGTAACTGCTAAGCTTCCTAGTGGAGACTGGTTGTGGCCTGCCATCTGGATGTTACCAGTCAATGATACCTATGGGCCATGGCCTGCCTCTGGAGAGATCGATATTATTGAATCCCGCGGCAACAACTACACATATAGCCAAGGAGGCAACGACATTGTCTCGTCTGCACTTCACTGGGGCCCTAATCCTGCCAATGATGCTTGGTGGCGCACAAATGTGAAGAGAAAGGCTCTTCACACCACATACGCGAAGACCGAGCATACTTTTGGCATGGAATGGTCCCAGAAGTACATTTTCACCTGGGTTGACTCCAATCTGTTGCAAGTGCTCTACACTAACTTTGACGAGCCACTCTGGAAGCGTGGAGCTTTCCCACAAGCCGACAGCAATGGAACTACCATTGTAGATCCATGGACTCAAACTGGCCGAAAGTCGACTCCATTTGACCAGGAATTCTACCTCATCCTCAACGTAGCAGTCGGCGGTACGAATAGCTGGTTTGAGGATGGTAAGGACGGAAAGCCATGGGTTGACTATGCGCCAATGGCCAAGAAGGACTTTTGGAACACGAGAGATACGTGGTATCCTACCTGGGAGGCAGAGGGTGCTGGTCAGATGGAGGTCAGCAAGGTAGAAATATGGCAGCAATGCGATGGTGACGAGAACCTGTAGACGGCCGGCAGCATATTCGCTCGATACGTGTTGAAACTTGTTTGAACACATTGATGAAAATCTGGCGCTGGGGTTTGGGAAAACTTTTAAAGTGGATAGTCACACATAGTTGCCCGGATTTGGGATGCGTCAACTGCATCATGGAACACATATGGATGGATGATCGGATCATATTTTCTGTACTTCTCATAGTCCGTCCAGATATGAAAGTGGACGGCGCGTTACCTACCAAGAAAATAATCCAATTTGTTCGAATTTTTGTTCTGATGACTCTTCTAGCTGCAATATCTTTCACCAAACTATAGACACGAGATACTCTCTACTCATCCACCACTTCCGCTGTTCGTCTTTTCCCAAAATTGAACTCCAGGCTTGATCAGATCACATGCCTCCATCCCATGCAAATTTCCACTCCCAAGCATCCAAGCAAGAACCCAAGAGTATCTCGTCCAAAACTCAAATTACAATCTAGTTTTTGCTAGCTCACCACTTGTACATCTTCAAAAAAAAAAAACTACTTCTATGCCCCATTTACGATAATCTGAGATATCTGATAAATTGGGAGTAGGGTAGGTAATTTCCACAAGTTGCGGATGGCGCGCGAGGCGTTGAGGCTCAATAGATCTGTTTTTAAGGTGAGTGTTGCTTTTGTCTTGGACAGAAGTGGAACGGATGGATGATGGAGATTCCCACAGTCTGAGATGTACTGATGTTTCTGCGATGATTGGAAGTGAAAGTAGAAGCGATATCATAGGTTTTGTGCGACGAGGAGGATGGATCTGGAATTTGAGGCTTGGAGACACCAGATACACCTTTGAAGTCAGACTCTCCAGTGAGGTTAGACGTGGCAATTGAGGTGTGCTGTCCATTGAGGGGTTTTATCTTTACTGTTTTGGTATGTTTGTTACACGAAGATGGCTTGGCTTAGATGAGCGGTGATGTTCACATGAGCAGTAACGCTTGACATCGACGAGGTTGAGAGCGTGGGATGAGACGAATGGAAGCAACGTGGCTTCATGAGAGTCTTAGCAACACGCAAGGACGTGTATCGCGTATATTTTGCGGACGTGCTACAGCATATTATTATGCTTGCTCAGCACAAAGTCTGTTATCTCTGTGCTTCTGATTGCGTATTGTGTACTTGTGCTTACATGTCTATCATATTGCACTGCAGGTCTTCACAAAGTATGGGAGGTGACTGTTGACTACGTTCTCGATGCTTCGGCGGCTGACAACATATGCGGTACGCCAGGGCCATCTGCCTATAGGGCTGAGCATGCGTCCTCCTCCTCTTCAGTCTCTGATTCTGGTTGTTACGAGTTACGTGGATGGATGTACGAGCTTGTGATACATAGGGAAGGTGCGATAACGTCAGTGTTACTGATGTTGAGCGATGCACTATGTTGTGGTGAGGTTCACGAGAGGTAGCCTTGCTTCTGACCTGCATTTCATCTGGGAAACATCTGCATGTAAATGGATCTGCTATGCGGTCCTGGTTTACGTGGGGGTCGAGTTATCGCACTCTTGGTTTCATCGTACCACCTTGGTACTTCATCAGAAGTATGAGCTGTTGATTCGGGACTTGTCTTTTCCCCCAACAATCCGGACAGAGCAAGCTGAAGCCGAATACACTTATCTGATGTATCTCGCATGTAACCTATCAATGCACTGGCTTGCAAGTGTCACCTTCAGAGAAGTAACGATCGATATTGCGAGTCTGAAGCTGAACTTTGTGGTCGAGATCTCGAAGTATACCTAGCTAGGCACCTAAGCGAGAATGAAACGTAGGTACGTACCCAATATTGACTAAACATGCCTTTCTTGCCTGCAGCAGAAGCGTGCAGATCAGATCTCATGGCTTACGAAAATGAGATATTATCTATCCATCGAAATCAGAATTAGGAAGTGCTCATTTACTTATTTGTTTATTTTGTGGTGGCGAAAGATAAGTGAGGTCGCTTCATGGGCATATCTCACAAGCCTGCATGGTATTGACATCGTACATAAAACATACCTGACCTGATAAAAGCGAGAAGTATCTCTCGTACAGAGCAGAAATACGCACTACTGAAGCACGGGACTTTCTAGTACAGACAGCAAAAACGGAACATGCTTCTCGTACCCTGCCAACACAACATATAGATAGGTATTCAGAACATCCAGAATGTCTTGAGCTTGTTTCTACCGCTCCACCTATATTTTAATATTAATAACTTAGCGTCCATTTGAGATACCTAGTCTAGCACCTTTGCAGAAAGCTTAACCTTATCTCTACTCTCCAGTATTGAACACCAATACTGTACTGTAAAGCGTATATTTTGGTCTTGGAGATGGGAACGATACATCCGAGCTCTTGCTTATGACTAACTGAGTTGAGCTTTGCTGAAATTAGATGAAACATATCGGAGATAAATCTTGGGTATGTGTTCAACGGTCTGTAGGCCGAAAGGTGAATTCGCTTGGATGATGTCGTCTCATATGCCAAGATTAAAGATATTTCTACTTGTATCAGACGGGCATGAGTATGTGTATTGATATTGATGTCTGCGCAGAAGCATCGAACAAGTGCTTCTTCTTCAGTTGAATGCTTTGACAATGCTTTTCTTTGGTTGAGGTTGAGATTGAGATTGAGATTTGTGGAAATGATACAATGAGTTCTGAACTCTGAGAACTGGGTTTCTGCAGATGGATTGGATTATGCGGGTCGCCGAAAGTCAATATCTACCTAACCAAGATGTATTCATGGCTGGCGACAATGTCAATGAAGCTTGGGAGGAGAGAAGAGAGATGGTGATGCCGGCAAAAGGACCAAGGGATTTGAGAGATATTTCTACGATGAAGCCAGGAACTGTCCTTCCATATATCACAAGACGTCTATAGGTTCCTCCTATTACGAGTTTACGGAGTACATGTACATGATTCTGTATACACGATTTAGTAGGTTTAGTTAGGTTACGCCAGTCGAAAAGTCAGAGCTTCCTATTTCGGCGTCAGAGTATAAGTGGTCCCAAAAAGGGATTGCTGGTGCTACATGTACTCTTGGCGCGTCTCCTGATCTGCACGGGAGCTCAAGCAACCTGCCATTTCCACGCACGCTAGGGATCATTCTTTTTACTACCTTTTGATAAGGACGGGACTTGGACGAGCTTTCCGAGGATAAGGGGGGGGGGTGGTCAGAAATTTAGAATGCAATTGACCCTGCGCTTCAATTATCAATGAAGTGGTTTCAGTGCTACACAAATGAAGGAGTGTTATTATTGGCGTCTTGTACCTGTATGTCGTTATATCGTTGGCGCCTGTCCCGTCCCGTTATTACCGTACTCTATCTGTGGTCCCTGGCTGCGGCCGGCGCAATCGACACAGGGTTCTCCAATGCCCCTCTAACTCTAATTTCACCATGATCTCCAAGCCAAAATAGCTTCGAAGGCAAGTTCCTAAGCAAAACACTATGAATACGCCATGGTCAGAGCTAGAGCTAGCGCTAGAAGAAGAGCGAAGGCTCAAAAGGGTAGCTTAAAATGTAAATTGAGCTTAATTGAGCGTATCCAGCCAGGCTGTCCCTCGGTACCACAACACCGTACATCTGCGTATATCTTTGGCCTTGTTGCATCTCGCCCTCTCAAGAGTCAAGCCCCGTTCACTTTGGGGCCCTGTCCCTTTCCCTACAGTCGGTGATGCTAATCCCAGCTTGATCGTCCGTTCGCTGCCTTCTAACGCAATTATATATTGTTACATACCTATACCCATACCCTAGTCTTCTTTACTGTCGGATCCCCACTTAATCCTCACGTTTGTCCGAACATATACACCCACACCCAGGGAATCTTGGAATTTATTTCCACTGCCTACACTCTTTGTCCTACATTCGTTCAGCCCGAAGGTGTTCGTAGATATCGGTCATCTTGCGCAGCTGAGGACCATGTTGCCGTTGTCGACCTGATATACTTACGTTGACTTTGCTCCCTCTTGTGAACAAGTCCAGCCGTCCTTACAAACTCAATGCTCGCCATATAGAAGTTCTCCTCACCTACAACCACTCGTTAATAGTGAGATACGAACAGGGTTTTGCAAATCTCCTCCACAATAATACCATCCAACACAAAATACAAAATACCGCAAGCATGGGATTAGGAAACTATTTCAAGGCGACGAAGTCTGACCCTCCTGCTCCGGCGGAGGTCGTTGAGAAGAACTCTCCTCACAACAGCTTCAACATGGAGCTGCAACCTCCGGCTTCAAGATTTGGATCCTCCAGAAACTCAATATCCAATCGATCAACGCAGAGTTCCACCTTCTTGGACGATATCAAGCACGAGGTGATGGTCAACTACCTATATCAGCAGCAATGCTCGCATTTGTGGGTCAGTGATGGCAGTGGAGAGGTTGAAGGTGTACTTCTCAGAAAGTCCAAGAACACATACATGGCTTGCCCGCCACAATTGGGCAGTTCGGCGTTTGCTGCCGCATGTGCTGCACTTAACGTTCGGGTAAGAATATCCCAGTTCTTGTCTGGTGCCATGCTAAACTTCCCAGTGCGCGATGACAGTGAACTCGAGAGTTATCAGAACCTTTCTTCAATGGTCGCCAGACGCAGTAGATGTGCCACTTCTCAACGGTCTCCGTATACAGATTTTGCCAACCATTGAAGATCTGCCACGAGCAAGAAAACACCAATTTGCAGCGTTCGTTGCTTCCGAAGCACTTTTGGTAGTCTGGGACGATGAAGCTCTACACTTGGTTCAGCGTGCAATGGCTATTGAGTCCGAGCTCATGGAGCTGGTATGGAAGACAGGAGAGGTTGCTGATGACGAAGAAAAGAAAGACGCACACGTCGGAATGTATGAGATTGACGAGGAGAGCGGAGAGTTTATTCCAGAGAAGCGCCCATTGCATCTCCAGAATACTATACTGGTCTCACTCACCATGATCCTGATCATGGTGACACTCGGCGCTGGTGGTAGGCAGCTTGCTGTCGAGACGGAGGTCGATGGAAGCTACATACGGCTGGCTCTGCTTGCATTGACGCCAGTGCAGATATTCTTCACCCTTTTCTTCGGCCAGGTCATCATTGGATGTTTGGCACAGCTCTTCGGTCCAGTCCGACAACTCACAATCAACTCCAAGTTCTACTCTGCTCGCGCTCCTCCTCGCATCCAAAGCGCTACCTTGCCACACATTACCATCCAATGTCCCGTCTATAAGGAAGGTCTCAGCTCCGTCATCGCCCCTACTGTCAAGTCTATCAAGCAGGCAATTTCCACATATGAGTTGCAAGGTGGTTCCGCCAACATGTTCATCAACGATGATGGTCTCCAGATTATTGATGAGGAGGAGAGACGTGCTAGGATCGAGTTCTATGCAGATCACAGTATCGGATGGACTGCCAGGCCAAAGCATGGCGATAACTTCGTGAGAAAAGGAAAATGTATGTCAAAACAATTCTGAAGACATGTCGCTGATTTAAGCTAACATTGCCACAGTCAAGAAAGTAAGCCTCACCGCATTTCATGCCAATCGTAGAATTCCTTCAAGTGGTGCTGGAATGTGTTCCAAGATCTTCGCGAGTCATCAGGCATACTGGTGGCTGATGCTGTGTGGTTGTCTCGCGAGATCATTCGCTCCCCATGTATCATAGCGCACTTTTTTTTGGAGCTGAACACTGACGATCTTACTTGTTTAGGCTTCGAACATGAACTTCGGTCTCAACATCTCTTGCATGGTCGAGGAAAAGCTGCAAATGATTCAACGTCCTGTCGATTGGACCCAGGCTGATGAAGCTCAGGCTTATGAGCGATGCTTAAAAGAAGCGCTTGAGGACAATGGACGTGCATGGGCCGATGGAAACATTCGAATTGGCGACTACATTTTGCTGAGTACTTTATTATCAAATTCCCAGGCGTGCACTGTTTACTAATCTTTGTAGTTGATTCTGATACGCGAGTCCCTGCCGACTGTCTCTTGGATGCCTGCTCTGAGATGGAGCAGTCTCGAGAAGTCGGAATTATGCAATTCTCCTCAGGTGTTATGCAAGTCGTGAACACATACTTCGAGAACGGCATTACTTTCTTTACCAATCTTATTTACAGCGCCATTCGATATACAGTATCTAATGGTGATGTTGCTCCATTCGTCGGCCACAATGCTATTCTCCGCTGGTCTGCTATTCAGCAAGTCTCATACGTAGATGAGGACAACTACGAGAAGTTTTGGTCTGAATCCCACGTGTCTGAAGATTTCGACATGTCTCTTCGTCTTCAAGTCAATGGCTACACCATTCGTCTGGCTGCTTGGGCAGGCGAGGGATTCAAGGAGGGTGTTTCGTTGACAGTGTATGATGAGCTTGCTCGTTGGGAGAAATACGCCTACGGATGTAACGAACTGCTCTTCCACCCAATACGCAAGTGGCTCTGGAAAGGACCTTTCACGCCCCTCTTCCGCTCATTCCTTTTCTCCAACATCCGCTTCACTTCGAAGGTCACTATCATTTCCTATATTGGAACATACTATGCCATCGGAGCCGCATGGATCATGACAACTGCCAACTATTTCGCTATCGGATGGTACAACGGTTACCTAGACAAGTACTACGTAGATTCGTGGAAAGTCTGGTTCTCCATCATTATCGTCTTCAATGGTCTCGGAAACATAGCACTCGCTGTTCTGCGCTACAGAATTGGCGAACGAAGTCTCCTTTATGCGCTCTTCGAAAACTTCAAGTGGACTATCATGCTGGCAATCTTCCTTGGTGGTCTCTCTCTCCATGTGTCTCAGGCACTGCTTGCCCATATGTTTGAGATTGACATGACCTGGGGCGCTACGTCCAAAGAAGCCGAATTTTCCAATTTCTTCATCGAGGTCCCCAAGGTACGATTAATCCCATTTCAGAACATCTCGGGAGATGGCAGGCACTTTCTCGTCAGGCACTGTCTATGAACTCCTCAACTCTGTTAGAATCAATCTACTAACTTTGTCATAATAGGTACTAAAGAAGTTCAAATTCAGTTTCGTGTTTTCCATCGTAGGAATTGTTCGTCGTCCCTTCCCGAGAGTCCGGCTGTATCAAACTAATAAGCTTTCCCAGATTGGAATGATACTCCTCGCTATCGGACCATTCATTCCTTACGGATGGGAAATCACGGACTTCGTCGCCATCCTACCCTTGGCCACAGTAACAGCGTCACATCTGCTCCTACCGCTCGCCCTCAATCCCGCATTGATGACTTTCTCCTGGTAGATACAGCACATCACAGAGTCATAATCCACTTCAGTCATGAAATGTACATCGAGGGGGCGACCCAGATACGGGAATAATTCTTAATTGGTAAATTTTATTTTTCATCTGCTACGAAGGTGCGGACCATTTGATCCTAAGGGGAATTAAGAGAGAATTTTATGACGGCAAATGCGGAGAAGCAAAGTTTACGAGCGCGTGTGTTTGTTCATTCAGATATGCCATTCGTTTTGATGGGCGAGCGGGTACGAAACATAGGCTCGGTAGAGCAGATAGCATACCATGGGGAGTTTTTGGGACTTTTGTACATACATACGGTTATCAGACATCTGGGAAGGAAGGGGGAAACCAACGAATCTTCTTGTGTTTTGAGTTCGGGGATACGATGATAGTAATACAGTCACATGTTACCTTCTGAATTCTCGTCCTCATTCTCGTTGGTGTCCTTGGAGTTTTCAGGTGATGATGAGACAGCACAGCACCGCAGCAGACTGGATAGGTCAGCACTCTAGGTGCTTCCCGCAATTCTTGTTATCTTGCGAGGTTTGCTGAGGTGAGTAACTCACAGCAGACTGGACAATCCAACACTCAATCACTCCAATCCCGGCGCTCTGCTACCTCTCGACTTCTCATGCAGTGAAGACCACAACAGCAAGCTGATCTACAAAAAACGCCCATATCAGTTATCACGCCACAGGAAGCTGCAAGCTTTCTCTGACTGCATGCATGCATGGGAAAACTCAACCCGACGTACTGCATGCAAGGTTATCTTTTGTTCGATTCCGCTCTCGTTTACGGCCTTGAGGAAGGCTTGAGATAGAAGGACGAAAAAGAGATACACCAAATGGAATTGGCTTGTTATATTATGCAAGCAAGTTGACGTGGTTTCACGGTTGAGTTGAGTTGGCGGTTGGATTTCGATAATATGCGCCGGAGCCTAGAGAATTAGAAAGTGATGGCTGAGACTACTATGTCCGAATGGTGTGAGGAGAGGCTGGTGATGGCTGAGACTACTTTATGTGACCTTCCCATGACTTTACCAGAATAGCCTTTCGAACCCGGTAGCTATTTGCTCATGAGAGGCTTGTTCTGAGTTCAGTCTACTGCTCATGGTCCCGTGGGATGTGTTCAAATTTACGGAGCACAGACTTGTGATTTCTTCAAAAATCCAAGATCAGCTGGAACAAATATGGGTGTGAATTGGAATGGGTGAGGCACTTCTCGGTTTCAAGAGGCCTGAGAAAGACGGTACGTGTGTGTTTTGATCGAACGTGAGATCTTGAGCCGCGTGTATCCTTGTTGGAAAAGAGTGTGTACTTGGTTTACGCTTGTTCTTATGCTCCTTGTGTATGTGTGTGTGCGTGTGTGTGTTTATTCAACAGACGGACAGCACGTGACCGTTACACTGGGGAAGCCCAATGGACTATATGACGTCATGGGCCGCAAGGGCTACATGGTCAGATCTAGATACTTCTAACCATTACAATTGCTTTATGCGCAGCCGTATTTCTACAGTTCTACAGCTGTCTGCGGTTATTCCCTGTTGATGAATGCTCCTTGTGTAGATCTACTGTATCGATGCAAGTGCATGAGAGTAGGCTAGTGGAAAAGGAAAGGCGCAAGCAATGGTATTTTGATAGTGGGAATTAGTTATGAAGTTTGGTGTGGCTGGTATTTGATAGATATTGATATCTATATATGGTTCATTTGAGTGAAGGAGAAGAGAGTACGGGGAAGAGGGTACGGGGAAGAGGGTTCTTTGGCTTTGAGCGTATTTCTTCTCTACTGTTCTTGAGTTTCTAGAGATACTAAATAATATTATGGCATGTGTTGAGCATAAATGCGTAAATGTACCTATGTATGTAGGTGCTGGGGTTCATGTATGAGCTTTGTAAACAGGGAGCGAGAACGCCACGCGAGGTCAAGGGGCAGGGGGTCCAAGTCTGTGGCACTGTGGATTATGTCCAAGCAAGGAAGAAATCCAGATTTCCAAGGTCACAACCTCCAACACCTGCTATGTTATACCAGACTTCAACTAATAAGACGACATATACAGGTACCTACGTGTATGTACATACACCGCAGTATGTTGAGCTGTTCAGCTGCAGGCTGGTATCACGAACGGGTGGCCACTGCTGTTCTCATGTTCCGATACTTGTAGCTTTGGTTATGGTTCGGGCTAGCAATTCTGGCCTTCATGGCCAAACTATCAGCTTCTGAAGCCTTGAACGAGGCTCTTGGTCAAGTCTTGATATTTCAAATACCGCATGGAATTTTAAACATGTGCTATAGGATAAAAAGACACGTGTTGTTCTGAAGCAAGAACAAGCGTTTCCTTTCTTCCTGTCGACTTCGTATCCGTTGTCAAGGGAGATGAGAGCTGCGGCGTTCTGCAAACATAGCAAACGTTTCAATTGCGCCACACCAATTGATTCAGTATCTGCTGCCCCTTGTCTGGGCCAGTGATATTGCTTGATTGTTTCGCGTCCCCTGCCAAGTGCTAGTCGCGATAAACGGATCAGGACCCTAGGTTTTCGCCAAATCTGAGATTCGAGGCTGGCAAGACATCTTGCTTTTCCCCATCCGTGGACTGTCTTATTCATCAACTCCGAAAACCATACTCTCGTTTTGCGTCCGGTTTCTCGTTTCTCTCTCACTCAGTTCCGTCGAAGGCTTACCTTTTGGCTTTCTGAAGCTTCTAGGCCCTTTCTCTTGCAGCGTTTGAAGCAAACGAAGATGAGGAATTTGGTAACTATAGCTGTGGTTGCGTGTGCAAGTTTTGCGACAGGAATATGTGCTCAGACGACGACGATGCCAGATTTACCTACTCTCTTGTCGGGTCAGAAGAACTTGACTCAATACTACGCTCTAATTCAAGTGAGAAGACCATCTTCCGATCCATATATGAGCATGTGATGCTGATTTGACCTATAGAAATATCCGAGTATGTACCATATATTTCTCAGAAAGCTTGATACTGATCAGACGAGATATCATGCTTAAGTTGCCATCTTCAAATGGAATCACTGTAAGTTCTATAACTTTCCGATGAGCTCCTCCGTCTTGTCAGTCTTTCATGGAAATGATGGCTGATTGTATATTTCAGATCCTTGCGCCATCAGATGACGCTTTCAACAAGATACCATACACCTCGTTGAACGAGGCTTTCCAGAACAATGACGAAACTGTCATAACGAACATTCTCGAGTACCATATTCTGCAGGGTCAGCGAATGGCTGCCGACTTGATACCGGGTACTCCTGTATTCATCGCAACTCTGTTGACTGATCCGTCGTACACGAATGTCACTGGTGGACAGATGGTTGGCAATGTTAAGCAGGCTGGTGATGTCGTGGTCTTAACTAGTGGACAAGGTAGCAGAAGTACTGTTGTGATCAAGGTATGTGCGAGCTAAGCGTTTGAGATATTGGAAGATATGCGCATTTTCCCTTCATTTCAGGCTGCTGACATGAGACTCAGGATCTTTCGTTTACTGGTGGAGTAGTGCAGGTTATTGACTCTTTGCTCGTTCCCCCTACCGGCTTTCCAGAGACTGCTCAAGCCTTCAACTTCACCTCATACGAAGGGGCAACTTATGCGACCAACAAAACCGACAATATCACCTATACCAAAGACCTGACCCTGCTCGTTCCACAAAACCAAGCTTTCTTAGCTCTTGGTCCGGCAATCTCTTCCATGACCTCCGACCAACTTGCTCAAGTTGTCGACTACTCCATCATCCCTGAACTTCTCTACTCAACCAGCTTGACCAACGGCTCCCACTTCAAGACTCTCCAAGGCGGAAACATTACCATCCTTCACGTCGGAAACAACATGTACATCAACTCGGCCCAAGTCCTCACCACCGACATCCTAATTGCCAATGGAGTCATCCACGTGATCGACAACGTCCTCAACCCCCAAGGTCCTGGCGCGCAGCCAAACCCAGTCATTCCATCCCAAGCTCCAGTGTTCGCATCAGCCAGCCAAGTCAACTCCATCCCGTTCACTAGCGCTTTGCCGTGCACGACAAACTGCCCTATTACTTCAACGAGCGCCGCTTCCGCCAGCGGTACTGCTGGGGTATCAGGCGCATCTGGTGCTGGTGCGACATCGACAACTTCCGTGTCCACGAGAACAAGCAGCGGTCGTGCGGCTGCTATGGCACAGGAGACTGGCCTCAGAGCTGCGGGGCTTATGGCTGCGATTGGAGGTGCTGTTTTCATGATCTGAAATCTAGATGGTAATTGGTTGATGGATATGGCGTTCATTGGAGGCGTTGGTCGTGGGTTTCAGCCTGAACTTGGAATTACCGATTACTTAATATAATACCCGTCGATGGCTCTGGGGCAGGAGATTTGGTACATAGTATGGTAGAGGCTTGAACTGGTTGTCCATGGTTAGAGATTGCATCCTAAGAGTTACTCGCTGAGCATTTGAAGGGAAGCATTGATTTCATGAGCTGGATCAAATTCAATGAAGTATCATGCTGTCCACAAAACAGTTCCAATTAGAACTGTTTGGTCTGTCATTCCGTACACATACTATGTGACTATCAAGCTGGTTGGAACAATTCATAAATTAGCTGATGTGAATTTTAATTTCACCATTCTTTAAAGATTGAAGGTGACTTTGTTTGCGTTGGCAGCTGGGCCCATATAATAAGGTTTGGTTCCCCTTAACTGGAAAACGAGCCTTGTGTAACATCATCATCGTCTAGATGAAACATTTGTAGATAGTTTTGGAGCTAGCACACCTAGTAGCAAACAACCAGAGCTTCATCTACTTAGTCTCTGTCTCTTTCTCATTCTCTATCCATCATTCCTTGTGATGTTACCTCTGGCATGACTTGTGCCAGCATACGATAGAGTAGCTGCTTCATCAACCGTCTCGATGGATCTCAGTAAAGAGGCAGGACGGTACGTAGCTTCCCATGAGCAATTCGATCAAATCGAGCTCCTCAATCATGTACTACAGCTATATCCTGCTAATAACACTCTTTCCACAGGTCTCGGGAGGGACTTCTTCGCTCCTACAACAGAGAAGCCAGTATCCCGCTCCGCAAGACCCTCGAAGATGTATACCGTTCTTCCAGTGACGGAGACGATGATCTAGATACCACCGACTTCCTTGACTTCCATTCATCCCACCACGGTCCCCGAGTTGCGAAAGCCCCTATCTACGCCCACACCAACTCACGACTTGAAGATATCCGGCGTGTCTTCGCCCGGAGGTCGAAATGCCTGTTCATCACACTCGGTGTCATCATCATCTTCTTGGTCGTAGTCATAAGTGGTGGTTTCTTGGTGCTGAAGAAAGCACCCTGGGATGGACAATCGCCGCCGTGGTATCCGACACCGCCTGGAGGTATAGTTCCCCAGTGGACAGAGAGCTATAAGAAAGCTGCGGAGCTGGTGAAGAAGATGACGTTGATCGAAAAGGTAAATATCACAACTGGAACGGGATGGCAGATGGGGCTTGCTGTTGGGAACTCGGCTCCCGCGATACATGCCGGATTCCCTGGTCTGGCGTATCAGGATGGGCCGCTGGGCTTGAGGTTTGCGGATAATGCGACTGCGTTTCCTGCGGGAATTACGGTAGGGGCTACGTGGAACAAGGAGTTGATGTATAAGCGCGGGAAAGCTCATGGTGAGGAGGCGAGACTCAAGGGGATCAATGTCCTGTTGGGACCCTGTGTTGGACCCATTGGACGTATGCCTGCTGGAGGCAGGAATTGGGAAGGGTTCGGGGCAGATCCGTACCTCCAAGGTGTTGCGGCAGCTCAGACGATCAAGGGAATACAAGAGGAGGGAGTCATGGCTACTATCAAGCACTTTGTGGGAAATGAGCAAGAGCACTTTAGACAAAGTTGGGAATGGGGTCTGCCAAATGCGATGTCTAGCAACATTGGTGATAGGGCTCTCCATGAGATATATGGATGGCCGTTCGGAAATGCGGTGAAAGTGGGAGTTGCTAGTGTTATGTGCAGTTACCAGATGACCAACAACTCGTATTCTTGTGGCAATTCCAAGCTGCTGAACGGCATCCTCAAGGTACGCATCACCCACCTCTTCCTTTGTAAATTAGGCCATTTTTGGGCAACTCACTGACTTTCATATTCTAGGACGAACTAGGTTTCCAAGGCTTCGTCCAGTCAGACTGGCTCGCACAGCGGTCAGGAGTAGCCAGTGCATTGGCTGGGCTTGATGTCTCCATGCCTGGGGACGGCCTGAAGTGGGCGAATGGCAAGTCACTATGGGGAGGTGAATTGACAAAGTCAGTTCTCAACGGCTCTTTACCTATGTCCAGGTTGAACGACATGGTTACAAGAGTCGTCGCGTCGTGGTATCAACTCGGACAAGATGACAAGTCCAAATTCGATGGCAAAGGGCCGAACTTCTCATCTTGGACCAACGATGAGTACGGCATCGTCAATGCCGGTAGTCCTGATGATAAAGACACTGTACTTGTGAACCAATTCGTTAACGTTCAAGGCACTGGAGACAGTGCACACTCGATCATTGCCCGAGAAGTGGCAACCGAGGGAACTGTTCTCGTGAAGAACGAAGGCGGCATCTTACCCTTGAGCCCAGATGGTTGGCCTTCGGACCAAGAGCATGATTTACCTTTCCGCATTGGCATCTTTGGAGAAGATGCTGGTGAAGGCAAAGGTCCCAATGCATGTGAAGACCGTGCCTGCAATCAGGGTACGCTTGGTTCTGGATGGGGATCTGGAGCAGTAGAGTTTCCTTATCTCCTTTCTCCCATTTCAGCCTTGAAGAAGGCATTCAACAAGAATAAGGTCTATTTGACAGACTTCCCCACCAATTCTCCAGCACTCAAGCTGGTACCAGTGATCTTGAAGGATCAGGATATCTGTATTGTGTTCGCCAATTCGGATTCTGGAGAAGGTTATAGATGGGTGGACGGTGTCAAGGGAGATCGAAACGACTTGTACTTACAGAAGGGTGCTGAAGACCTAGTCAACGAGGTTGCTACAGGTTGCGGCGGTGGTAAGGGAAGCACAATCGTGATTGTGCATACCGTTGGCCCTGTTATTGTCGAGAACTGGATTAATATACCTGGAGTCAAGGCTGTCTTGATAGCAAATCTACCCGGTCAGGAGAGTGGCAACGCCATTGCAGATATACTTCTAGGAAAGGTCAATCCTAGTGGCAAGCTGCCATACACCATGGGAAAATCATTAAATGATTACGGTCCTGGAGGCAAGATTCTGTATTATGCCAACGGTGTTGTGCCACAACAGAACTTTGAGGAGGGACTATACATCGACTATCGTCACTTCGACAAGTACGGTGTCGACCCTACGTTTCCGTTTGGTTTTGGACTCTCGTATACCACTTTTGAGTACGCCAACATCAGTGTGAAAGAGGTCAGGCCAAAGTCAGCACTTCCAGCTTCACGACCAGATGCTTTAGCAGCGCCTCAGTTCAGGAACGTCATCCCAGATCCATCTACAGCATTGTTTCCCGATGGTTTCAGACGACTCGACAAGTTCATATATCCTTATATCGAGAAGGTTTCGGGTATTAAAGAGGGCAAGTATCCATATCCTGACGGTTATGATATCAAGCAGACCCCCTCGCAAGCTGGCGGTGGTGAAGGAGGTAACCCTGATCTCTGGAATACCTATGCCACAGCATCAATCAACATTACCAACGCGGGGGGGGTAGCTGGAAAGGAAGTCGTGCAGCTATATGTCAGCTTCTTCGACGTTGCAGGCGCTGCAGCAAAGGTAGACTTCCCTCGGAGAGTGCTGCGGGGTTTCGAGAAAATTCATCTCGAGCCGGGCGCGACGGAGACGATCCACTTCAATCTGACGAGGAGGGATCTGAGTTATTGGGATGTTGTACGACAGAATTGGGTTATGCCGCACGAAGGTGCTATTACTATTGGAATTGGGGCGTCTTCGAGGGATTTGCGGCTTACGGCATGGTATTAGGTATTTGGTTGGAATCAAAAGCATTGCAGGAGGCGTTTTGGCAATATGGGCAGACACTTGTGCAATGATATCCATAGGCTGGTAAAGAGTGTATGAGAGATACAATATGAGTTTTTCGAAGTTTCAAGGTCTGCCTCATTAAGGCATGGAGATGATATGGGCTTGATACATTGGGAATGCATGTGATATTTACAATGGAGGCGCCTGTCTAACCCAGTCTTTGTGGTCCGGAAAACAGTCTCAATATAGGTCAGTTTAAACATGGCTAGTTTGGCCGCAATTGGTGTGTTCAGATTTTGATCCCAAATGCGTATGCAGTTAACCATGTCATAGCAAAGTCAAGACAAAGGAAGAATTGAGCCGACGTCTTGCATCGAATCGGAGAATCTAACCTTCTTCTCTTTCTTGTCTGCATTGCCAAATTCAAATTCACGGTCATCGAATTTCAGCAGCTTGTTTGAACACTTTGGACGATTGACGTTTGGAGTTATGAAAGTTCACATCACAGCACTGGTCGCCGTGCTTGTAA
The DNA here is from genome assembly GCA_019669825.1 of Calycina marina. Taxonomy (NCBI): domain Eukaryota; kingdom Fungi; phylum Ascomycota; class Leotiomycetes; order Helotiales; family Pezizellaceae; genus Calycina; species Calycina marina. The sequence continues at coordinate 83,414 of MU253745.1, forward strand.
CGGGGGTTTTTGGCGTGACGCAGCGGGGCGCGCGACCGGTGCGGCTCGACGACGTGGTGGAAGCCACTTTCCATACTTCGAACGGTTGCCAGCGCTTAACGAGTTGACGTTGAATTGCGTTTATCGCTTTGGAGATGCATTTATCTTCGCCAAGTCAACTAGCCAGAAATGTGCTCGGGAAAAGGGTCAAAGTGCGAATTATGCCATTGAAGGCTGCTGAAGAATTGCTGGTAAGCGTCGGATCGGTTACTTCAAAGCAGGGTCTTTTCAGCTAGTACATTGAAGCTTCCTTTTCTTTGGCTCGAATCACCTGCTCTGGTGGAATCTGAAGCAGCAACAACGAGCATCTCTGCAGCTTTCCCTCTCACGAGAACCTCGAGTAGCATACGCTTCTCGTAAGTCAAAAAGGTGTCAATTATGCACTGATCAAGTGTGGAAGATGAGAGGGGACTTGTGTAATTTCATAATCACCCGACGACTTGCCGGAGTGTTAGACACGTGGGTTGTTGCAGAAATAGGCAAAACAGACTTCGGGATGGAATTCGCTTCCTGAAACGTCGTTTCAAGCTGTCAGATCATCACTGTTCAACTGTTAGGAGGAGAGATGTATCCATGAAGCTAATAATACCATATACAAAAGCGGCTCTTGGAAAGTCACATCGTCTACGCGCTTTGCTTGCTTTCAATGCTTTTGCTATGTCTATTTCGTTCTAGCCTGGCTGCTAGGCATACTGACTGTCTACAATTATTGAATAGCAACGGGAGCTGAAGAATGGGACTTTAGACTTCTGGAGAGTACATCTAAACAACACCTCTCGGTGACTTTGCTCATTTCCGCAGGGCGTTTTGACTCGTGGCTAAGAAGTACAGGATCGTTCAAGATGGGATAGCTAAAGATCTAATAGTGGAAGATGACGCGGACTGGGGTGTGAGACTGCGCTCTTAAATGGCCGATCTTGCCAATGGAGTTCGCATCGTGCTGAATATCTCCATTTCAAAGAGATAACACTCATCCTATGGCGACGATGGGGACGTGCTATGGCCAGGAAACTGTGGAGAGATTCCATTTAATGGCACAGATCAATGATTTATCATGAGAAATGATGAGACGGTGGCCCCAGGGCAACACCAACCTTGGCTCATGGGCGTCAAGAAGCTGCCTGAGGGCAGACAAGTCATTCATCGAGTCGGTGTTTGCCAAAGCATACTGAGCAGTTGTCAAAGATTGGCCTGTAATGGCCACAGTTCCGCTTGTCACCGTTGTTGTCCTCGTATGTGTCGATGCTTGAGTGATAGTAGTGAGCATGCCGGTTGCTGCAACAGGTTCTACGTCTGTTGAATCGAGGCAGGGTCCTATAGCGCATTGAGTAGTGAGCGTGTTGTCAACTTATTTGCCGTTCTGCTGAGTAGGCATGAGATTGAGGACACATGAGGAGCTGAAATGACCTGCTGCCCAGGCGACATATCCTAAGAACAGATCCGAATTGGCATCTAGAAAGGCATTCTGCGTGCAGAAAGCCGTGAAACACTAGAATATAATCAGCGGTGCCAAGTGGTGAAAGTAAGTGGATGTTTATAGATGCATCGCTTCCAGCACCAGTCTCGCTAACAATCCCTTACCTGCCATTGCTTCTCAGGAAGGTAACTATTCTGGCAAATGCATCAACTAAATTGTCCGTGGTACATACGGCGTGTTCTCCAGAATTGTCTACATCGAGATACTTGTGCAAGTCCATGATCAAGCCAGTGGTGGAGCTATCAGGGTTCGTGATACCCAGCAAAGTAGTTCCGGAGCCGCTCGAGATGAATTGACTAGCGCTCGCGAAGTCGTTACCCGGCAACAACACCCTTTGCGAAGTCGCTCCTGTTCCCCTGATAGCGGTGGCAGCTGGCCTGAAGTGCCGTGGCCTAGATCTTGATGTCTACACCATGGGGCTCGTTAATGAGCCCAAATATATCTTTCTCATTTGCCATGTACTTCGTGACCAGCTGACTCCACAGGTCTGCGAACTGAGTCTGTAGGACCACCTTGCCCAACGATCTGCTTGCTCACTCTTGCGTAGTTGGGGATGTCACGAAAAGGACAGACCATGTCCTAATGTTCTTTGAAAGACGGATCGGTAGCCGAGAACTATTCTCCCTGTACTGACGGTGCAACGTCCGGAAGCCGTTGCATGAAAAATAAAGCATGTCTGAGTTCCGGCCTTTTTCTATTGCAGAGTTGGGGTGATCTACCGAGGAGCACGTGTGAATGGATGGAACAAGGCAACTTGCCTAACACTCTGCGACGATAGTAAATCAATACTACACCACAGGAAAACTCATTGGTAACATTTTTGCCTGGTATCTGCTCAATGAGCAAATATAGTACTATTTACTAGTGGGGTGGGACCAGTAGCTCCCAAGTACTTCTGGTTTGCAGATCTGTCAATAACGACGTGCTCTTGAGAGAACGAAATAGTGTTGAATATTGTTCCAGGAAACGCAATTCGCAACCTATCTACAACTTCCGTCACTTCGATCCAGTATTCCCAGACCTCGACAAGTAGTTCAAATCAGTCTTCCCAGACTTGGACCAGAAATCCGACTTCTTTTGCGACCACCGGGTCTCTTGGTTGCAACATTTCTCGACCTTTTTTTTGGATCGAGAGACGGTGAAGGAAGCTGCTTGCGAAGCCAACGACCAGCTCAGCACCATACAACAACAATAAGTTGCAGTACATGTATGCGCACATGAACGGCTACTCCGAGGTGCATGGTTCACAGATCTCCGAGCTCCCCCACGGAAACTAGCCAAGACCACACGAGACAGTTCATAAACTATCAGCTAGACAGGGCATGAGATGATTGTGAATGGGGGAGGTGTATGTATTTGTGGCACTTGCTCCCAATGGCTTAATGGAAAGCGCTGAGAACTGTCTCATATCTGGTTTGACCACGATCTTTTGTACCATAACGTACTATCTACCTTACCGCTATCCCTACTGTTACTCTGATGCTGTGACTAGTTCCCTTGATAGAGCCTCCTTCATTATTAGTGGTTCACGTTGCTTGCTGCGCTTCGTCACTTGAACTGAAAATGGTTCTGTCGAACTCCAATGATTCAGCCGCCTCGTGTCGTATTCTCCGTTCAATCCGTTCTCTATTAATATTAACCCTACTGCTGCTAGACGAGCAAAGAAGACGACTTATTACCTGGAAATTAAAGCAATATACCAAGCGGGACACAGCAAGTAATAATGCTGACTGCGCATCTTTCCAACCTGCACAGATTCTATGACCGCTGCCAATGTCCCAGAGACCTTAAGTGAGATTTACTTGATTGCCCTTCCACTCAGCGTTCGGGCAAAAACTTACCAGGCTCCTAGCAATGAGAGGAGGTGGCAATTGCGTTGATGAGGAAATTCGTGTCCTTGGGAAAGACGTAGCCTTCGTTTCGCCTATCCCATATTTTGCTTGCTCCACAAAGTCCCATCTGTCGCATTTGCAATCTATACGTGAAGGATGGAGAATACCGCCGGCGTGAACTTCTGACAGCAGGTTCAATGACGCTTTTAGGACGGCACAACTAAGAGAAACACAGTATGGGGTGGTTCGTACATGGTGGCAGGTATTGAGGCTTATGCATGACAGATATACAGTTTACTGAATCACATTGTGTCGATGAAAGGCTTGCTCCTCCACTGCTTGCTGTCAACCAGTACGATACGAAACTGTTCTTTTCCACGGATATTCCACTCACAGTAGTTATGGCAGATGTTACGTTGCAAATATCACCCTCTACTTACACTATGCGCAGCAGTCATGGATTTTGTAACGACATTCGTTACATGTATATTTTGCTACAATTCTCCAGATCAGGCTCTAGATCCAATTTTATACCATCGACCAAGAAGCTTGACCTTTGTACTCAACCTTTCCGATTTACAAACCACCGTGACTTTGCCAGGAAGGAAGTCAGCTACCATGCTTGGTGTGACTAGGTCTATTACAAGTCTGCTCGCTGGAAGTGACAGTGCAGAACCTCGCTCGCGTAAACACGATGTAGTTTCAGAAATCCCTTGAGACTCGCAAGTATCGTTGCCTGTAGGGTACTGTGCTAGAGAGCTGTGTTCCAGGAGAAGGGTCATTGGCAACACACTTCTTTATGGGGCTTCCCAGACCATGACCATGATTAAGCAAAGACATTGGCCACTAGCCTTTGTCATGTAGTGTCAGTAAGCGTAGATGATGCTACTTCTGATCAAATGTAGAGAGCTGAAAGAGCAAATTTGATGAGTGTCTCCACTTTCCTAGCAGCGTGACCTCGTGTGGGCGTTCTGACGCGTTTGTTATCTATTGGCTGCTATCTGTTGGCGGTAATATCTTCAGAATTGTTCCTGCTCTCTGTCTTCTATGAGTCAGCAGGGTTGTTTTGACTTGACTTGTACAATGGCATCCCGGGCAAGTGAAGTACTGACTTCAGCGTCTGTGTTTCGACCAGTTGTCCCACTGCCGCGAGATCTGGCAACACACCTGAAAATATGCTTTGAGGACATTCGTGGGTGATACTGATACCTCTGCAAGCACACATACTGATAGACTGTAGTCATTCAAGGCATAACGATCTTTGGGGATGTCACACTCTGCGGCACATCACACCCGAATCGTCTTCAGACCCCGGCCTACAAGCCAGAACCTATCCTCATCGAAATCCTAACGACTCTGCTCATCCACCCAAAATATACGACGCGAGCGCTAGCAGAGCACAAAGAGATCCCACAGCGCTCGATACATATACTTCGAGGGTTGGTGGAAAGCATTGGGCCGCTGAGTATAGACCTCAGCATAGCATATTCTCTCAAATCAGCAGAAGGCAGACATGCACGGAGCGGAAACGATTTCGACGATGAAAGTATAGACGTCAAGAAAGTGTTAGGGAACAGAGGTAGGCTGAAAGATAATGCGAAGGACTTTTGGCAGATCGTGGGTTGGGCCTTCAACTGTAGCGTAGTGCATCATCGGCGATGGAAATACTGGAAAGTATGGCTAGACTACATGCTGGATGTACTCGATGCAGATTGGGATGCTCGAGAGCGTTTGGATATCGAGGAGACCGGGACGAGCTATGGTGGTGATTCATTTCAAGCAAAGAGCACCAGACGAAGCGAAGCGCTTATTGTCCAGTACTTGTCAGACGTCGGTCGATCGACAAAGCTGCAGACTGTCGTTGATTCCATCTTCACGGACGGTGGTGGTCATGATATGGCCTCGTACCCCGAAGTCTTCCCAAACGAGACTTTAGGAGCCTCAGCTGTGAAGAAGGTGGAGAAGCAAGTCAATTATACAAAAGGCTTTGGAAATCTAGAAGAAGGGGACGATGATGAGATGGAATTCGGCATAGCAGCACTCGGTGACGAAGAGCTGTCTTGTTCGCAAATATCACAGTCTACTGATGATGGAGAGGCAACCCCTGATCACTGGCTGGGAGGATCGGAATCCATTACACTACGGCAACGTATTATCATCCAGGCTAGTCACCACTTGCCACGCATTAATCCTCGATGATCTAACAGCTGCAGCTCTCACGCGTATCACTCTACCTACCTCAGAATTTCGTTCCGATACGCACACTCTACACCTGCCTGACCGACGCTATCAAGTCTCTCCCAGTAGAATCATTCTCTTTGCTAATGTCAGGTACCAGCTCGACATTTCTTCCAGACAACGTACAAGTCTCGCTTTCCGGAATGTTATTGGCGAGGTATCTACCAAAGGATGCTCCAAACCCCCGAAACTTTAGAAAGGGCCAGGACAATGATGACCTGAATAGAGATACGCTTGAGAAGTGTTATCTCCCTTTTGCTGCTTCAACTTCTTCTGCCGAAGACAATGCCAAGGTTTCTATACTGGTCGAAACTGCCTTTCGGTGAGCCTTGACACAGGTTCCTTAGATGTGGGCATCTGTTTACTAATATCGAGTAGACTGTGTGTGAAGTCCGGTGTCATAGCACGGAGATCTCCGGGTCTCAAAACAGCGGTCGAAAAGGGCATACGCGCTCGAGAGTTCAAGGTCAACTCCACCAAACCGAAAGCGCGAGGTGCAAGTAAGATGCAGAAGAGGGACGACAGCCCAGACAAAATGTGGCTTAAAACTAGTGGTCTGCGCATTCGAGCAATGCTAGCTTTCCTAGAGCAGGCAGGCAGTTGAACTTAAACGCATTGAAATGAGATATGAAGTCGACTTCAAGGCGGATATGTGCCAGGCGTACCTACAGGCAGCAGTTCATACGATCTGAGCTGACGAAGTCTCCCATTGCTTGTGGTCGGACATACAGCACCATCTCCGTGAGGCAACGACCGCAAACCTATACGATGCGTAATGGAAACAGACTCTGAGATGTGTCTTGTACAAAGTACTGCCAGACGACAGGCCTTTGACTCAGAGAGTGACTACGGTCAGATCACAGTTTGTGATAAAAGAGGGCCAGACGTCAATATGCTTTCTTGGGACAAAGTTCAAGATATGGAAGGAGGAATGTTATCCCAGTTTAATTGCTGGTCTTGTGGACTCTGATGAAGTAGAGATCTTCAAGAAGTGGGGTTCATGTCCAAAAAGAACTAAAAAAAACTACCTTTGCTGTTCAAGATGCACTAAACAGACACAGAACACCACACAAAGACTGGGAAGTGCAGAAATTATGTAAGGTAGATAGATATTCAGACAAGTGCTTAAAATATCACAATGCAGATCTCACAAGATAGATAAAAATCTTGGACTTTAGACTCTAACGGGGTTTACAGCATACCACGTTGAAGCAAACATATAGCTATTGTATCTTGGGATCAATTTATTATTCAGATCATACATCAACAGCAGCAACGGCCAGCGTTCCATACACTTCATGTGTCCGTCCCAAACCACCTCACCCAAAAGAGCAACCAATATACACACAAAAAAGAAACAATAAAAAGGAGCACTAGACACTCTATATTTACAGTAATTCTTCCATCTTACAGTCTATCCTCCACTCATAATGTACTGTTTTTCTCTTCCTCGTGGTGGGAGTGAAAACGCTTGTATTAAATATTGTTCAGTCTTATTTTTCTTCCCCATCCATTCTTTTTGTTTTTTTCTCCCGTCTCCAGAATCCAAAAGCACAAGTAGAAGTCGCTTCAATCGCTTGCCTAGATTGCAAAGGAAATAAAATAGCAAAATCCCGGAGGATGTCGTGAAAGGCTGCCAAGCAGATGACGCTTGATATGAAGACTTTGAAACTGACAGTGCAGCAGAAATGGGAGATGCTGATGCTCTTCCACCGCCAAAACAGGTGCTTGTTGTATCATAGATCAGATGAGTATCGGCGTATCGTGATCGTCGTAATGTCATTATGCTGGTTGTTCGTGCCCATGTGTATGTGCCGATGTGCCAATTAGCCAATCAAGCGAGGGCCGGGGAGACGGTACATTCTGATGTGCAACATAGAGGTACCGGTAGACGTGTTTGTCAATCTTGGAGTTGCTCTGGCTTGAGGCCATATAAATCCGTACAAGTCGAGAGGCTGGTGGCCATAAATCGACGGACGACGAAGTGCGATCCGGCTGATAGATCTCAATCATAGCACACAGCTCTGTAGTACATTCGCGGCGAACTCGCAGTTTCGTGGCCAATTTCTTCAACAAGCAAATTAAATACAGTTCATGGGCTGCTCACTTCAGTCCCGAACGCCGCGGCGTCTGGTCTTGTGAAGGTCAAGTCGGTCTGGATGACAGACCCTGAAGTGCCGTGTTAGCGCATCACTTCTGCTAAAGGTCTTCTCCTCAGTACACAAGTGACACCGCACCTTCTGCTTGCGGGCGTTGTGTATGGTATCCTCATGGCGGGTCAGGTCGTACGGGCGAGAGAAGATGGTATTACAGGGCTTGCCGGTTGAGGGGTTGGTGCGCTCGCATTTGTGGGGCCCATTCTGGGTACTCCGTAGCGCCGCTGAGGTCATGCCGCTCTCTTCCCCACCATTGATCAAAGATGCCGAGTTTCGATGACCCTCACGTTTATGACGTTGAAGCTTCGCAGGTGTCTCGAATCGTAATGTGCATCCATGGTAGGTGCAGGTATAGGTTCCCGTATCTGCCGAAGCTCCAGCGGGCTTCTTGGCTTCCCAATCGGGAGCGTAATCGCTGTTGCTTGACTCCATTGATGTCAGAGCTGGGCTGAACTGTTCCACAGAATCGGTAACTTGTCTGTGAGTTGCTGAAACGAATGGGTATTGCTGAGGGACCTGCCGGCCAGCGCTAGGAATTGATGGTGCAGTGAAGTTGAATGTTCCTTGCTGCTGTGAAGTCTGTGACGATGGAGAAAATGTCGAGCTCTCCCGTCTACTCGTAGCCATACTACTGTAACTATGCTGGGACGCCGTATCATCCAGCTCGGGAGTCTCTTGAGCCATTGAAGATTGTGGACGGTAGGTGTTGGTTTGCTGTTGTTGCGTTGGAAACAACGGCATACTTGAGTCCCCTTCGTTCTCCTGAAATACCAAGTTCACGTCCTTTGGTGATATTGTCTTTAGGGTGTTCTGCTCAGGTGATGTACGAGCGAGCTGCTGCACCAGGGCTTGTCTATCGTTCTCCATCTTCATCTGCTCGCGCTGGCGTGAAGCTGTCCCAAATCTCGATCCTTCAAAGCTGTCTCCAGTGGGCGCAAGAGGTGACCCCTTGCGAAATGGTGATCGTTCTCGCGCAGGTATGCTGAGCGATGGGATTTGCGTCGTAGAATTGATGTGCTGGTTGTTTGCCATCTGCAGACGTTGCATGAAGACTTCATTCTGGGGAGGCAGAGTCGTGCTAGGCGTCAAAGACATAGGAGGCGCAGATGTGATCTGGAAGCTTGGATTGTAGAGCTCATCGGCGTAAACATCCGTCATGGTGCGATCAAGTTTTGGTGGGGGATTTTTGTACGCTGCTGTATCGTAACCTCGTAAGTATTCGTTGAGCCGAAGGTTGACACCTGGGGAGTTCTCACCAGTTCTCCGTCTTTCTTCGCCATCGAATAATGGTGGCGTGGAAGGTGGCTCATTGCTTGCCACGGTGGCCATCGAAGGCCGACCCGAATAGCTGTTGCATTCGGGTTTGATTTCTCGTGTAGGCATCAGCTCTGCCTTGCTATTCGTCCTTGGCAATCCGTCATGTGCCATGTTATATACGAGGTTCGTGGTCGGGTAGCAGTTGGGGTACTGTAGGTTCAGGAACGTCTCTTGCGAAGGTGTGTGAATGGGTGTCAGAGGCTTTGATGTTGGTGTATGATGATAGTCGTTGAACTCATTATAGACGTCACCAGCCACCTGAGGATTCGAGATATTGTGGTTCGAGTTGTATGGAGAAGCGGGACCGGCAGAACCCAGCGATGACAACGAAGGCTCTCGTTGATGTGTTCTCGTTGTCGACGTGGGTGTCAGTTGGCCGTTGGACCAGGTATTGTTCGATTGCTCAGACTGCATCAGAGGGTGAGCTGAGTTTGTGTCGTGTTGTTTGTAGTGTTGAGGGTTGAACTCGAACAAAGGCTCGTCCGTGCCAAAGTGGTGGTAATGGTTTGCAGCCCGGGATGGTGCTGGGGATGGAAGTGTATTCGAGTTGATAGGATTCCAATGCTGTGATTGAGTTTGTGAAAGGAATTCTTGATGTGCTTGAGGGTTTGATATGATATTAATTGTAGGTGTGTATTGTGGTTGCGTGTGGTAGAAGCGTTGTTGTCTTTGATGTGTTTGGTTCGAGGCTAGCATTATCGAAGATGAACGCATGTGGAGAGTGGCGACCCCAAGTCTCTTTATATGAAAAACAGGGGAGTGAATCTTGGATCCGGGTACTACAGCTATAGTACTTTCTAGAATACGACTGGATGCGGTTGTTGATGACTGATCGATTTGTTGGGAAATTAGTCGTGTGCTGTAGGTAAGTGTCAATGAGTGTATGTCCGAGTTCGTTTGCTTCGAACTGTGTCTCTTTTAGACCGTTAACGCTTCGTTGGTTTTTAAACGGGAGCTTCGACCTGATATGTTCACTGCACTTGCAACTTGCATCATAGTCACTCCAAGAGTATCAAGCCACTCATGTTGTCCCCATCTACCACCACCCATGGCGAGTCCTTCGGATCATATCCATACGCTGACAATGACCCTGTCGTCATGCATGGGGATCTGCTTCGGCTGAGGAAGGCTAGTCTCACTTAGGTAGTGTATGGCTAATACCCACTGGTGGGGGGCTGTGTTTTTTACTTCGTCACCTTAGTACGAGCTACAGGCCTCGGTATAAGGTGCTTACGCTTCTACTACTGTCTTTCACGGTGGAGCCGACCGCTTCTATGCGGAAGAAAAAAAGCTACAACAAAGCATTTTCACCATTTCTTATGTAGCTTTCTTGGTAGCGTCGAGTCCATGCATCGAAGTTCAGCGACCCCAGATTCCGGGACGCTATGAATAGCATCGCTACTCTGCTGGGCCTCTCCTTTCGAGTTCTGCCTTATCCCAACCGTGCACGAGTACGAGAGGCAAGAAAGACTTGGATACAGCAGCCGATAAACCCTGAACAGCTCATAGATCTCCGCATCATGCACCTGTGTAGGTAAGGGTGGCAGTAAAGTAGTCGCTAAGGATAACCTACCACGACCACGGCCACTCTGTCAACGCTGGTAGCATAGGGCTGCGGAGGTTGATCAAGCAAGTCTAGACTTGTCCTCTTGGTGCTCTTGTTGCTCTTGGTGTTGACTCCGGTGCAACGAGGACGCGCAAAGCAGAGCGCGTCCTATGTCGGCTTGTCAAACCATTGTTACGAATGTACCTTTCATATTTTGCTATTTCAAGTTGTACGAGATGACTCACCATGGTGTGAACCTACATTGTAGCCTTAAGAGCTTCTTTGGGTAATTGCTTGCGTGTAAGCTGCTGGAAGAGCCGCCTGTCAGATACAGGCCCGCTGCGTGTTCCTGAATATCGATCAGCTGCGGCATGCCAGCAGCAAAGTAGTTCGGTGTTAGGACTATAGTCTCGGCGAATGACTGTACATACAGTCGCATACTCTCGCTCTTCAGAAGAATACAAATACACCTGCTCAGCAATGCAAAATGCAATGCAATGGTGTGCTGAGAAGTCGTACGGACGCTCGCTCGGCCTTTCTTGGTAATAATCACAAACTGAAAGTGCCTTGCTAGGTAGCAAACAGTGATCTGCTGGTCGCTCGCCAGAGGCATGAAGCGTGCGACTTAGAGGTTTGCTACTAGAAGTGTGTATGCGGTATCCGGGATTCGTACGAGTACGTCGTTCAGAAGCAAAGCACATCCATGGAGGGCTGAGATACGAAGGTTACCCCAATAATATTAAGGTCAAGTCGTCGATCTAAGCCCTGAAACCTTGGTGCGTGTCCACTATACTGTGGCTGAGAAGATCTCCAAAGGCTTGCCCTGTCTCCGATGAAAGCGAGCGTATTGGCTACCTTAGCAGGATGCCGGAACAGCTGTGAATAGAAAGTTGCAGAAACGCGCGTATGTCTTGGATAGCTACGTCTTGGATAGCTACGTTGCCTTCGTCTGCTGGAATGTAGGATATTGTAGTGTGGTGTACGTGGGTATATGGTCGCAAGGAGTACCTATTTGGCAATAAGTAGGCTTCAGGTCGACAAGCAAGCCGCTGTCAGATTCAACTCTTGGCAAGCTATAAGCACCATATGTGCAGAGTTTTCTATGCACCAGACAGTGGACTATTCAGGAAAGACTTTTCTCAACAGACTCGGCAAACGTCGGCTCCTGGAGTCGGCTCCCACCACCATTCGGATTAGGCCGCGACCATAGAAAGCATCCTGTCTGCATGTGCAGGAGATACCTTAATAGCCATCTGTCTACCCAACATTGGATTAGCGGCGTTGGAATTGCTTCGTAGTATGACATGAAAAAGAATCGCATGATCATAACCCTTCTTCATGAAAAACACATGTAGAGGCCGAGTGGTCTTTGCTAGTCATCACGCTCCCACCACATCTAACGGGTGCAGCTTTTAATCGGTTGATGTTACAGCATGCAGATCGCATAGCTCGCGGATTGAGATGCTTCCCACCACCTGAGCAATAGATTTGGACAAGAATCTGTCGAATTCCAATAACTTTGAGAATGAGTCGTCCTATCTTTTGGGCTCGCCATAGATTCAGCATTCCTCGACAAGCTCACCTCAACCAAAGAATGGTACACAGCTGCTGTGTTTCGCTGTACGTCAGAACTACAGCTTGACTGTTAAGCACCTTCTGTCTCAAGGAGTCAGGCCTGTGCGCAACGGTATGGCATCAAATGCCCACTCCATCAAGCAATACACAACAACAATCTCCAGGTTACTCGCCTTCTTCTTACCGCTGATGTCAAACTCGAAGCAGATCTAGCAAATCATCATCCTCTGTAAATTGTAGCTGCGAATGATTTCATGGGACTTGTTCAGTGTGACGAACCACGTCATTATGATACTTGCTACAGAAACTTTAGGACTAGCACAACGCAGCGCAGGAGAGCTTTGCCAAACAATGGTAGAGAAAAGTGCAGATGTTAATGGAATGAGAATGGGAGGAGCTACAGCTTTGTATAAAGCAGTCGAGAGAAACGATCGTACGATGATTGAGCTGCTGCTGAACTATGAGGCGAATCTCGACAAGAAGAGCTGGGCCATTGAATCTGCTTTAAGCTTTGCTTTGGGAAAAGTCGACATGGTATCATCAACTGTTATGGAAAAGGGGAAAGGCGTAGATTGAGAAAGAAACCTGACATGTATCAGTGATTGATGGGATGACTAAATCTGATTTGCACTAGGTATAGAATCGGCGGCAAGCTGTGGGTTTTGGCTACCCAGAACTGCTGGCGGTGTTTAGTCCATTTCTGGTGCATCTTCAAAGCTAGCAATTAGGGTAAATAGAGTTTGTTTACTCGGCTGAAATCGTTCGTTGCCTCTGCTATTTGCAATACAAATAACGTTTTACCGTCTAAAAGTAGCTAGAGCCAGCGCGAGGCAGTGAGTTACGCAACTAGGTATTGGCTGTCTCGAGTCATTATTTCTGCTAGTGTATTTCCATCTACAGTGGCAACGGGGAGGAATCGAGAATTAAGGGAGCTCTTTATTTCATTTCATTCATTTATTCATCCTCGGTTCCAGCCGTCCATCGTAGTGACAGTTGTGCCGGAATGACCCAGCCTTGGCACCTCACTTCATCACACTCGTGTGACCAGCAACCTCCTCCACTGAGCCGTCTGACTTCTATCTACGCGTATATACATATCGGTCGACAGAAGTGCTCTGTTTGCGACTATGATATAAGGCTCTGGCTCGGCGACCAACTGTCCTCCATGTCTGCGGTCCCTAGATATCTGGTGAGCTACGGCCACAGTGGAGCCATGTTGCAACTCCGCAGGCCACAGCAACCGTGATTCCAGGACCCCCTGGCCCTCACAAGCAAGACTCTCCCTAAATGGTATGACTGTGTGTGCCCTTGTGTGGGCCAAGTGCCTGCTATGTGTTCTGTAAATTGGCGGTGTCACTTCGAGGAGGGTTCAAGAATCTGTCAAGCAAGACTACGGCTGCAGAAAGCGGTGATACTCTCCCAGAACCATAGAATTGTATGTGCTGTGTGTTTGGTTTGTTTTGTGTACTGTGTATGATGTTACCGCATCTGAGATCTGGGTGGTCCAATTGAGGCTGTGTTGAGATAGGAAAACCCTGGGGAGTTGCTGCCGGCTTACACGAATGCTTCACTGCAGCCACCTTCCTCCAACATGACCACCGCCCGTGATCGCTCCCCAGCACAATCCCATCTGCCACTGTGACCGGAGCCGCGCGTGACATGTCGGGCCCTAAGGACAGTCCGAGATTAAGTCGCAGTCGCTTTCGAGGTTGACGTCGCTACTCGCAAATCCATCGTTCTACGAGCCACGCTGTTATCATGAGCACGATGGGTTGGCAGCCGCAGGATTCGAGCCTACCAGCACAAGCTGTCTTCCTCGACTCTGGCCATGAGAAGAGTATACACAGCAGGTGCTCACCAGGAAGGCAGTGCCAGCTACCTCTGCAGCCGCCATCTAGGGGAGCTCTGCGACATTATTTGCACTTCACAATTATAGTCCGGGTGGGCCGCAACTAGCTTCGAAACACCTCGATTAGCCTATCAGCTCCTTATAACAATAAGCGTTTTAAGTACTTACGAAAGGTCACGAGTTGATGCTTATAGAAGTTGTGTACTTACAACGCTAGCATGAGATGGTCTATAAATCACTTTTACAGGTGTTTTGAAATTTGGCAATGGTTCGTCGTAAACACACTCTGATGTACGTAACGGTTAAGAAGCTTTTGTTCTTCTGTTCCTAGAGATTGGTCCACTGAAGATATTTGCTATGGGTTGCATCTTGGAGTCGGCTCCCACCTGGATTTGGATTGAGACCGCGGCGATAAAAAGCATCTGCATCTGCAGGGAAGACTTTACCAGCCATGCATCCGACTGAATCCGTAGCGTAGCGCTCCATAGACCTTCCATAGACCTTCCACAGACCTTCCACAGACCTTCCATCCGGATTCTAGCGTTTGGCTGCTGATACTATAGTAGTGACCATCTGTGTGACCTCGTGGGTATAGGAAGGACAGTATTAATTATGTTGCATAGCATAGCCGTCGAAAGAAACTTGGTATGCACACCGTTTCCTTTCCATTCCCCCGGGGAGAAGTTATATCCAGCATACACCTATGGAACGTTCCATATTCCATATTTCCGTCTGGTATGGACTTGGGAATCCGGGTTTTCTATGCTTCAATGACATCAAAGCCATGCAGCGGTCGACCCATGGCAAGCCTAATCATGTCGCTTCAATATCAAATCGATACACTACACGAGCCTGATGTCCGCAGGAATAGATACAGTTCTATTCACAGTGTTTCTGGCTGCAATGAGCAGTATCGACAACTCGTATAGAAGTCCGTATCGTGGCTATCAAGTGCGGGTGAAAGGTGGCGGTTTGTTCTCCTCTTAGGCATATAGAAATCACTACTAGGAATTATCAACTACCTAGGTTGAGATTCAAAAAAGAGAAAGCTCCTAATGAACTTTCAAGTAACAAGAGCTTTCAATGAATAAGAATTGACCAGAAGTTTTGAACGAATTTGTTAAAGGTTAAGCAGTTGTTAGCAGTTGTTAGCAGGGACCAAATCCAGCCACTTTCATCGGCACCCGATAGCGTGGAGTGGAGTGAGTATTGGCAATATTTCTGCCGGGACTTTGTGTTATTAGAGTGCATTCATTCTGGCAATCCTCTTGGGTTTGCCACATTTTACACTGCCCATCTCGTTGTTTACTTCCATGTGCAATGTGGGAAACTTGATAGGGAGGGGTCCCAATTTCAGCGTAGTCCTCATTCCACGTGACATCGCGCGACGCTAACAACCATTGAGCCTCGACCTCATCGAAAAATCATGCTATATTTCGCGACCGCATAACCCTCTCACAATGTCATCTCCCAAACCCCTAACACCCTTCCGCAAGGCCTGGCTGAACTGGAAGGCTCTCCATCTGCCATGGCGCAATCGATTCCTTATCGGTAAACATCCTTTCGCCTCTCAATCCCTTTTTAACCTTCTCCCTCCCATTCTTTCTCGCCCAAAGCCTATACTAACCCCACCCTGCAGGACTAGATCTTCAAGGCAACACATTCTGGGAATTCCGCGACACGCTTTCCTCGACGCAGCACCGCATGCGGCGCATCGTGCACTACCCACGCGAGACGCACTACAGCGACATCCGCATCTCGCCTGCATGGCATCAGTGGCTCAAGCACGTGCGCGAGGATGCACCGACAATCCAGGAGCAGCACATGGATTTGGTGCGCCAGCGCAACCTGAAGGTTCTGGCGGCGCAGGCGGATGCGCGATGGGCGGCCAAGGGCAGTTTGCTGGATGGGCCGGGGATGATGAGCGGAAGGGTGGAGAGGGGTGGGGATGTGCTTGATGGGGTGACGAAGGCGGAGAATAAGATACCAGAGAAGAATGATAATAATCAGGAGAAAGGGGATCCATGGAAACAGGCCAGAGGAGGACCGAGTGAAGAATGGCAGCCGAAAGCCTGGGATGCGAATATACCTGCTTCGCAACGGTGATAAGAAGCAAAAAGCATAATGACATAGTGTTATCACCGCGCCGAGTCTAGGATATCGGTATGGCCGGAGCAAAAGCTGTCTATGGACCATTGGGCCACCCAGCCGTTAACAAAAGGACGACTCACAATCTTCAATGCAGTCAATTGACTACCTGGGCAGGCGCGGGCCTCTAGAGATGCGTGGTAGTAGGGCCTTCCAAGGAGGAATATTCCAGATAAGTTTGGGGTATTTTCATGTTCGTGGAGGAAAAACACCGGCAATTAATAAACTTGCAGCATAACGGTTGATCACATGGAGTGACAACTTTTGAGTGAAATCTACTACAGCAATGTCGTTTCGTTCTTAGCTCACAACTTCCAGTGGATCCATGGTCTGAATCCACAGTATGTATGGTGAGATTTTTTGGAAATATTTGCACAGGTACGAAATGGGTTGTGACAATATGTTGTATTACCATTGGGGTCGAATATCAGATGTTTGGTCGCAGTCTACCTATCTATATGCCGCTTCTGCCAAGCGGGGTAGCCGGCCAACATGGCCGACCCACTCCAGCTTAGTCACGTGCTCGACGCACTTCCACACATACCTGAGCTGGTATTCCAACAGGAAGTGTCTTAATAATTATCTAGCCAGTATCGAAGCCTTTTGTGCCCAGAAGCTACATGCAATGGTAATATAACATGCCTATCCTATTTCGTCTGCTTTAGTAGTACTGTCTACCTCCTTGACCCAATTTCTAAGGTGCATCGCCCATCACCGCTGCTCTCGCGTCAGCATACAGTGGCTTGATACCCGTCCACTTCTGGAACTACAATTGAACCTAATTAGTAGAAACTCCCATCAAAGGGGTGGGAAGGAAGACTAACCTGATACCAACCCTGCGCACTCAATACCTCAAGCCCAGGAATAGCAACCCACCCAGCATCCATCGCCATGCGCATCAACGCCGTTTGGCTCGGCTTATACGCCATCTCCAACACGGTCCGCTGCCTCTCGCAATCCGCCTTATCGTGCCTCAACAGCGTGGCCAACACCTCGCGCATACCCTGCTCGATCGACTTATCCGCTGGGATCGTGCCGATCGCTACGCTGGGCACGTCTTCTATGGCTTCAGCTTCCGCGGGCGTAGTTAGAGGCATGATGTTGAAGGAATCAGGGAAGGAGGCGGTCATGGTGGCGGTTTTTGAAGGTGTCCGCGAGATGATGTAGATGGGAGAATGACCGAGAGAGTGAAGAGCGTAAATAGCTGCCCGTGCGGTGCCGCCGGCGCCTATTACGAGGGCGCTGCCGGGGAGATCGGAGACCGATATGTAGGAGGCGGCGATCAGGGAGTAGGTCATGCCTAGCCAGTCGGTGTTATCGCCGATGAGTTTCGGGGGGCCGCCAATTTGAAAGGGCACGGGAATTATGGTGTTGACGGCACCAATATGTTTGGCCGCATCGGTGATGTCGTCGAGGAGAGGAATAATATCGAGCTTCAGAGGTATGGTGACAGATGCACCGCCAAATTCTGGAGAGCGGATCACATCTTTGACTTCTTGAGCGTTGTCTGTTTCCAGGTGTCCGTACTTGTGCGGGAGACCAGTTTGCTGGAAGAGTGTGTTGTGGAGAGCAGGAGAACGAGATGCTGATATAGGTGTTCCGAAGAGATAGTACGACTGTGGCTCTATCTCACCAATAAGTGATAGTGCAGTGCGTATTTCAGCAGCAGACAACTGCCCTGGTGCAGCCTTGAATGTTAATGCTGGATGGGATACTGGTGTCATGAAAGAATTCATAACTCGGCTTAGCTTTCCGATAGCACCCATGTTAATGGCAATCATCGGAACGTTGTGCGCAGCCGCCATGGTGGATTTGAAGTTAGCCAAATCGTAGTTGTCTTCCATCGTCTTCGCGGAGCCAACAAGCTTGATTATGTCACCGTACTCGATAGCTCTGTTGTAGTACTGAATCCAGCTTCCATCTTTCCACGATAATGTTCCTTTAGGGTCATGATGTGAAGCGATGATCTTTGAGAATCCTTTAGCCTCGGTGATCTTTGTGAGCATCTCATCGGAGTAAGCAATCTCCAGGTCAATGTATTCCAAACCCATTCTCACTGCAGCTTTGTAAAGCCTCAGTGCTTCTTCCTCTGAATTATCTGGGAAGAGACCCCCTTGACTCTTTGTTCGTACGGTGAAGATTAGAGGTAGAGGAACAATTGATCTCAGAGTTGCTATCTGGACACTCAAGAAGTCAATTCCAGGAATACCGTTTGTTGAGCTGGGATCTTTCAGCAAGTCAACACGCACTTCAACCGCGTCAGAGCCCACAGAAACTACAGGTAATATAGCAGCAGCTTCAGCAACATCTGGCATAGTAAGAGAAACGAAGAAAGAGTGTTTCTTGTTTCTGATTACTGTGAAGTCGCTGCTCTCGCCTGAAATGAGAGACAAGAAGCGTGCGAAATCATCTCTTGCGATCGACAACGCTCCAGTCTCGCCACTCTTACTATGGTACTGGAAGTTGCTGCACTCTTGGAACCAGGGCTTCCGACGAACGTAAACACCCATCACATCCTCAACGTAGGCCGGGCGACTCTTGTCAATCTTAAGGTATGACATGACCATTTCGGTATCGCGATGTACGAGTAGCACTATGCCACCAGACTCATGATAATTAGAGAGCAGCTTTCGTGCACCTGGCATTTCCACGATTCCACCGCCACATGCGAAGATATGGCCTTTCGACAGTATAGGATCGGACATGGCACGTTGGAGCAGAGCTAGTTCTTTGTCCCGGAAGCCTTCCCAGCCTTCAGCCTTGATGAGTTCTGGTATGGTCATCCCAACATCTTTCTCCAGCTGGAAATCAAGATCAATGTGAGGTCGGTTCAGGATCTTTGCTGCCCACCCACCCGCGGTTGTTTTTCCAGCACCTCGCATACCAATAATAAAAAGCGACTTCTCAGACATAGTGTATTTATTCTGGGTAGGGTGAGCATGCTTCGTTTCTTGACCGGAGAGCTCTGCATTGAAAGAGAGCGACAAGATATCCCACCATCCAGGCCACGTTTTCCCTACACATTCCCGTTCCTGTATCAATACAGGCCCAGGAGCAATGATAGATAGCACACTAAAGCTCATGGCGACTCTGTGATCATCGTAAGAGTAGACCCCGTTCTTAGGCGTCGTCAAGATTGAGTAAGGCTTTCCATCGATCTCAATTCCATCTTCAAGTTCGCGACAAGTGACACCGAACTTAAAAAGCTGATCTTTCATAGCTTCAATTCGGTTACACTCTTTGACTCTTTGGTTGGCAATTCCGCGAATTTGAGTAGTACCATTCGCTACAGCTGCAAGAGCTGTTGCGGTGAGGAAAGCATCGGTCATGGTAGTCATATCAACGTCCAGTGCTTTGAGCTGCCCAACAGCAGGGCCAGTCACAGTCGTCGAGTAATCTGTCTGGACTACTGCACAACCCATAGGCTGCAGAACCTCAACGGCAAAGCGAGCATCGCCTTGTAGTGATTTGGAACCAATATTCGGTATCGTGCAGGTGGTGCCGGAGATAGCGGCAACAGCGAGAGGATAGGTTGCAGAACTTGCATCACTTTCCACGACGTACTCAGCAGGGTTTTGGTATACGCCTTGGGGTATGTGGTAGGTGTTCTCTTCGGTCTCGGATCGTACGACCATGATGCCGAAAGTAGCCATCATAGAAGTGGTCATGTCAATGTATGGCTGCGAGATTGGCTTTCCGCCCACTAGTCGTAGGATGACTGGATTCTTCGCATATGGAGCACACATCAGAAGAGATGAGACATATTGAGAAGAAACCGTTGCGGCAAGCTCAATCTCCCCACCAGAAAATCCACCAGATGCAGTCACTTTGAGTGGCAGGCAGCGTTGGCTTTCCAGATACTCAATGTCTACGCCGTTGGCTCTCAAAGAGTCTACCAGTGGACCAATAGGGCGGACCTTCATTCTTGCGTTACCAGTCAGAACTGTAGAGTTGACAGATGAAGATTTGCACAGAGATATGACAGTTGTCAAGAATCTGGAGGCAGTACCAGCATTTCCAATGTACAGTTCAGTAGGACTGGCATGGAGATCTCCTCCCTTGCCCTGAACGACCAGTACCTCGCCAGCGTCTTCCCAAGTATAGGTTGCACCTCCAAGCTTTCCAATGGCACTGAGCATGAACTCTGTATCATCGGAATGCAGCAGATTCTTAATGCGACATGGCCCTGTTCCTAGAGCAGCAAGAACAAGTGCTCTATTAGAGATACTTTTGGACCCAGGCGGAGTGACATCGACCTTCAAAGACTTTGGAATTCCTGGAGCAACTATGATAGAGTCTGAAAGAACGATTCTGATGGCCCGATCATCTACAACGGTAGCTTTTGGCTCATGGCATTTACCGATGGCAGAAAGCAGCACAATTTTCTTCTTCTGGCCATCGTTCTTCTTATCCACACCCATTTTGGCTAACAGAACATCTGCAGGGCATTGTTTACCAGCAGTAAGACGTTGTATCCGTTTGTCCTCGACAGAGGTGGGCAGACCGTAGCTTGATATACACTTCACCAAACGAGCTACAGCCCCAGGTTTTAGGACACCAAGATGACGGGCCAGTTCGGTTTCTTTAACCATTCCAATAGCAACAGCTTCCCCGTGTAAGACTTGAGGAGTAAGGATCGCTTCGTAGGCATGGCCAATCGAATGGCCAAAGTTCAGCAGATTTCTCAGTCCACCTTCTCGTTCATCTGAAGACACAACCTCGGCCTTTATCTTTGCTGAGCCAAGCACTATCCTCTTGAGTATATCCCGAATGGGGTCCAGTCTTGCTGCGGACTTCGAAGCACCGCACTTGATCGTTGCCCGAATCAGAGCCGCATTATTCTCCAACGCCGTGAACTCCTCCTCGTCCCAGATAGCAGCAGTCTTGACCACCTCCGCCATGCCATTTATGAATTGACGTTCCGGTAACGTTTCCAGGAAGCGCAGGTCGATATAGATTCTCTCTGGCTGCCAGAAAGCTCCAACCAAGTTCTTGCCCGCTGGCACATCAATGGCAGTCTTGCCTCCGATTGATGAATCTACCATAGCAAGCAAGGTCGTAGGCACTTGCACAAAGCGTACACCTCGCATGTAAGTCGCTGCGACATAACCGATCATGTCCCCGATGACTCCTCCTCCCAGCGCAATTATGACTGTATCTCGTGTGCATTGGTGCGACAGCATCCAATCCTCCACTTGAGCCTTCGTTTCTCGTCCTTTGGAGGTTTCTCCAGGTGGTATTTTCTTTATGAGTAACCGCGAATTCGAATTGGTCTTTGAGACCTCTGCTTCGAAGATCTCCTTGAAGACTGGGACATAGCCATCTTCTGAGCCATTGGGGTATAGATTTGTGTCGGTGATGAGGACATAGGTCGAGGACTTCAGATTCGAAAGAAGGTCGTGAACGACGAATTTGCGCCAGATGTCGAAGTCTATGAAAATGGTTTCCTTCCCCAGTATGGGTATGGCGGTAGGTTGCTGAAGATTTGTTGCGGACCCCATGGTCGCAGAGTTTTTGGAAATGCACCGATGTTAGAAAGGTCTCTGTCAAGCGCAGTTATGATTTCGGTTCATTTCAATTGTACAGTTCTTGTGTTCGGTGAAGTTATGAAATGTTTGTTCTTTGTAGTACTGTATGACTCCCAGGAAAAAAAAGGCAATCGTTTTCGGAGGGACAAGGATGCCTGCACCCCACAGGCCGGTCCGTATACGACGTCGAAGATCATCTCACAGAATCACACCGCGAATCTAAATTACTAGAGTACTGGGTCAAGCTGCATTTTATTCGCACAAGGAATCCAGCTAGTTTCTATAAGTCATTGATGTTTGTCGCTCCATACTCCTTATGTTCACTCAGCGACCACAAGATTGGCTACATATTATCTGTAGATACGATTTGCAGAAGGTACATGGAGCTTCTTCTTGGCGATGGCCTCTCAAGACCCTGGCTATAAGGACGTCCTTTGAGCAAACCAAAGTTATTTTCCTACGTAGTCATGGATAACAAACAGAGCGTTCGTGAACGGAGGAGCAAAATAGGCATAGGACGAGTCATCTTTGACTACATCGCTCCATAGCAATTAGCATAACTCGGCCCAAGCTGAGCAAATATTACTATACCAAGCTTCGTTAGCAACTGCTCAAGATTGTAGGAGACTCAAATTTGTTGAGCCTGGAGCTGCAAGTTACTTACGAGTCTTCGATAGGACAGCTATTCTATATGTGCCAATATTCATATTAAAAGTCCGTAATATCGATGAGCAAGGAAAGGTCCAGGTACCATCGCCCTGTATATAGCTTTCCTTGATATCAGCATAGTATTGCGCTAGTATCGATCGTAGCATCAACACAATGTTGCCTCCGGTATCTGTGATGGTCGCGATAGGGGTGGCATTGAATGCACGGGAGCCCATTGCAAAGCCGGCCACGTAGAAGGTTCAATAGCTTGGTTGCGACTCTTGCGGAATGATTACCATTTGTGTGTAGGTGATGCTTCCTATGTATTTTGATGCGTCGATGAAGCCAGAAGTCATTATGCCAGGGCCTCCTTGCACGGATGCCACGGTGAAAAAGTGAGCTACAGATTGAGTCTTCAATTATTTATAGGATGAAGATACTAATCTGCAAGATATCCTGGATGGAGAATGTAGTTAAGCCTATTTGAGACTCCCAGTCAACGGGTGCTTCTCGATTGCCATACTCTGCTGGGTCCTACCTACTCACCACGCCTCTTGTGGTGTGGGTGACTCGGAGTCATTGCACAGCACTGAGACCCATGAATCCCGGTAATGCAATAGCTTCGTATACATGGTACGGGGTGCCATCTAGCAAGCATATGGAACTCTACTTTGAAGAAGACATAAAGGTGACTTACTATCAACAGCAGGAAGCCCTGCAAAAGTACTGCTTATACTTTGAGCACAACCAACCAGTTCTCCTCCCATATCGGGGAACTTAACAATCGAATTATAGTACAACGTATGCGCATTGCTGGAGTCAAAATTTCAGTGACACAGGATTTACGTACCGATGTTACCGCTAGCAGAGTCAGAAAGACCGTGTCAAGCTAGGCATTTCCGTATATAGATCCTGCTGCGTAGCCAACACTGAAAGACTGGCCAACGAACTGAGGAGTGGATGATGAATTCTTGGTGTTATAGTAACCAGAAGTCACTAGATCCAATGCCAAATATGATGTAGAGTGTTTGTTGCGGACTCCCAATTTAAATTAGGAACACAAATCTGTCTGGCCGTTAGGTCGGAATATAAAGGCTGCACTAGGATGTACTAACTGTTCATTACTCCCTTGAACGGTCTGACCAGTGGCTCGAGGTTGCAAAGGAGACGTATGGTCTATATCACGCGGTATTGATAGACTTTCCAAAGCTTTGGATAGTGTAGCTGGCACCGGGATGTTATGCTTTGAGAACGGTTCCGCATAAAGCTCAGTCGTCGAGACCTATTGTTTGGTCCATTTCGAATCCCTGACTTGCCTGCTCGAGGAAAACTTGTGGGAGTCAGGCAGCCGGTTGATGAACGTCCGCACAGTTGATGTTCCTCCATCAGCTGGCAGTGTGCTATAGTTAAAGCCTGGAGTAGACACACCAAAACCCACACAGAGAAGGCCATAAAGTCATGATCATGACGAACTAGCTTCAGACTCCAATTATCTAGCCATTAATCTATTCTGTCCTGGTATATATGATGCGGCGGACACAAACTTGTACGAACCACACTTGCCAATTCGATAATGGCAGACAACATTGTTGGCTCTTCCACTCACGGTATAGTTTGGGAAGCAGTGAACGCAATGCCGCCTACCTTACGATTAAGTAGCGTCCCGACGTGCCAAGCCCCACGATAGCCGTTCTCGCCTTCATCACTCTTCCCACAATACATTACCAACGTATGACGTCCAACACACCACCAGTTGGCTCTGCCAGTAACATCCCATCCCATCTCATCACATACCGTTCCATTCCATCCGGATAACACAACACCTTCCCACACAATTGACCGCTGAAATCAGGAGTTAACGCCCTGATCTCAGCAACCAATCTAATGGAGGCCATACCTGTCGAATTGAAGCTCCGGATTCTCGATTTCCTCCCTTCTATTGGCGATATTGCCAACTTGCGTTGCGTTAGTCAATCTTTTAAGAATATTTCTTTAAGGGCTCTTTTCAAGCATGGAATCACTGTGCACTCATTTGAAGTCGAGGAGTTAGCAGAGCTTGCCGAATCGAGCGAGATTGCGGACGCTATTGCGAAGATTCTGATACATATACCTGATGTACCTACATTATGGGACGTTTCAGGCACCCCCCCTCCAGACCTAGATCCAGCAGTCATTGGACTTATCCTCGAACGATTTCCCCGCCTCACTTCTCTGTCGGCTTCAACGTTGACTTGTCCCTTCGGACGCTTGAAGTCCAGCGAGCCAAGACTTCTGTGGGATCGGCTGTGGAGAGAAGCTGGCAATGGCTAGTAAGTGCTGGTAGTGGAATATGTTACAGCTAGTCCTCATCATCGGCTCAGCCTATCTGGTATTCTGGCATAACCGGTTGCAGTGCTGATTCGGCAGCAGTGATTCCCCGCAGGACGGTTTCTCAGCGATACGTAACTATGTAGCGGTCTTGATAGCATCTCATATCAGTGGATGTAGGCTCATATCAGATCCGCGCGTATGCCCTTTTTCTGACGAAATTAAATAGCCTCGGTCCTCATCACTACTTTGACCCTCGATCTGCTCCCGCTAGACCTGCTGAAAAATTACAGCTCCTTCACTGATCCGCATTTCCCCAAAGTTCAGAACCTCCGCATTGGCTTCACGAATAGTCTCATAGATCCTATCGCTGATGGTATTGATGACGCCATGATCCCGATCTCAATCATTACTGATGGCATATTGTCATTCTTCCGCTCTATGAAAAACCTCACGGCTCTGGATTTGAGCTGGGGATTGGAGAGGCCTCAATCTGATTGGGATCGGGTTACTGTGTGCGAGTTCATTCTGCAGGGTTCGTTCTACTCGTCTCTGTGGCTAAAACTGGAGGTTCTTCGGATATCTAGGATGAGGACAGAACCCAAGCCACTCCTTGAGTTTTTATCACTTCATCGATCGATCAAATGGTTATCGCTACACTTCTCTTTGCAGCCAGAAGATGGCAACAATTTCGAAGAAACGCTTACGATGTTCCGGGATCAAGTCAGGCTAGAGAGATTCGAACTCATCGCCCACGATAGGCAACAGAGAATATATGATGTTGATTGGAAGCCTGTTGGAGATGTCGAAACCGCAGATGCAACTGTAAGATTATCACTCCTTCACAACGTGACATAGTAGTGATGGCACCTCACTGACTTGTCACAGGCTGTAGAAAAGTTTGTATTGAAGAAGACTACAAAATGGCCCATGACCACGAGTCACCTTCCTACTTCTGGTTGGAGACGGATGAGGTCATGATATAAATCTTCTCATTGTAAGAAGGGAACAGATGTACTGATTCTCCGTGTGTGCTTAAGTCAATAGAGAGAATTGCTGCCGCCCAACGCCACCCCCCCCCCCAAAAAAAAATCATGTGTACTTATCGCCGGTAACTGCATCTGCATCAGATTAATCCTACTGATAAGCCCCGTTGATCAAGACATTGCTTGTCGCCAAGACACCATGGGTAGCGTCCCCTTCACTAAGTTCTGGTGCAGCGCAGTTCAAGTCGCATCCAAATGGAGTGAAGAATGACTTCACAGCGCCTGAAGTCGCATTAGCAGCTGCGCATGGACAGTGTCCTTCACGACTTTCCATTTAGGAATGACTCAACAAGTGCGTACTAGTCAACAAGTTCTGGCGATAGCTGGCCAGGGGTGTTGTCTAAGATAGTATTGGCAAGGAAGCAAGTCGCCTCCGCTGGAGTCAAGGCGCCGAAATCAAGTCCAAGAGGAATAAAGCTGTTCAGGTCTTCACATGAGCCTCTCACAGTGAGCTCAGATGACTCTACAGGCGGTGCTATGATGTCGGTTCCCGTGTTGGCGAGGGAACAAGAGGTTAAGCAGCAGAACCAGCTTGATGGAAACGGCTCGTTCAAGGAGCCACATTTGCGAAGTTTGCATTTGTCTCATCAGTTCCGTTGGGCAGTGCGATGAAGATGAAAACTCGCTCAGCAGTGCTGACAGCCAACTATCTTGATCCGGCTTGGAACTGTTTCTCATCAGCACAGGCCCTCAAGAGCTTGGGACATTTCACGTACCTCTGGGTTGGTGTTCTTCGCCTCGTTGTAGACTAATACATGCCCATAGGCCCAAAGGCTGTTACCAAACTGCTCATCGCTCTTGTCAGAGAGAGCGACGATTCTCTCTCAGCGATCAAGCTTGAAGTTCGCTTGGTTGCCAAAGTAGGTATCTTGACGAGAGATAGAGTCGTCGGTCTCGAAGAAAGCATGTTCGGAGATCCCAAGAGAGGCGCTAAGTGTGTTTGGAACTCTGGAGTCTAAATCTCCGAGAGTGTATTTGCCTGTAGCAGTGTCACCACCGGCGAGCAAGCTGAGAGCTGACATGAAGGGGAATGCGTCGTACCAAATTCGCGCTGTGAGCTATCAGCTACGATTTTCTGGCTTCTGCTTTGATAATACAAACAGTGATTTGGCACGCTTCTGCGGCTTCTGCGAAGGTGGTAGGACCATTGCGAGAAATGAAGCCCTGGTGGTCGCAATTCTCACACCTCCGATGACACCGATGCTTGTAATGGGTTCGCACCATCTTTACCAGGTGTCAAAGCCAGATCAAAAGCCTGTGAAGTTGGAATTGTTGAGAATTAGTACAATCCTACTATGCTGCAAAGACATCACTGCGTACTATCTAGTGCTTTTAAAGCCCTCGTGAATGGTTGGGGAATACCACCAAGCAAACCTCCGAGAAGCACTTCTCTATGATCCAGTTGTCTCTTGTAGACTTCTTCCTGTTGCTGGTTCTCATGCATCATTGCCTCGACGGCCGCAGGCCCGGCGTCCATTGCTGCAAAGGAACTTGCTGCGTCTTCTTCGTTGAGCTCGCCGCGCTCAGCCATCTTACCATATGCATTACCACAGACTGATTTGTCCGTGGAAATCCTGGGAACCAAAAACTATTCCAAATTGCCATGTTTTGCAGACCGCACTTCTTCATGTTCGACTTCGCTGCATTCAACAGGCTTCCCAAGATAACAAGCACGGGCATGTTCGTTGTAAGCCAAGCTGTAGTATAGGACCAGCACTTGCTGCACCGGCTGCTAGTCTCAATGCTAGTACGGGGAATAGGGTAAAGATCAGCGGGAGGCTGCGGCAAGTATCCCAGAGAAGATCGTGGACAGGAAAACACCCCCACAGAAAACGCTGTACAGATATTGTATTGTGGAAGTTGAGAAGCAGCTTCTATAATGGTTGCGGGATGATGATTGTCTCAAAAAACTAAGAGTTATGAGATAGGGATCTGAATCAGGCTCTTGTAAAGGTGGACCGACAGGTGCTGTGGAGGTGATCTGGCTGATACATCTGGCGAGTCTATACGTATAGTTCTACAGGATGGAAAGTGGAAAGCATGGGATACAAGGTCTTAACAGACACAAGTTTTGGGTGGGCATCGAGTGATGTAGTGATCAAGCATGGCTTTGCACCTGCTGTACAGAGCCGCATTGAAGAGGCAACGAACTGCCTAACAGCTCACTATCTCGCGGTGCATAGAAAGCTGCAGGAAAGCAGACGCTTGCCTACCAATCTCGTTTACGATAAAATATAAATTATCTCAAAAGTGTTTAATATAATTACATCTCTACAAAGAAAGTTCCTGCCGCTGTTTCTGCCGAGCGCGAGAGTTGTCTAGCAAGAAGCAGCCCAAAATTCGACGACAGCTACATTCTGTACTAAGTCAGGTGAATTGCCGAAAACGCGTAAAAGCGCAAATTCTTGCGTCACAGCTTTCTCTTCTGTTAAAGTACGATCACCTATCCCATGTATTTACAGGGTACACTTGGCCATAGCTTAAGAGCTTCGCAGAGGCCTCTGCCAAGCTTGGAAAAAGAGCTTACCTTCTTTTTCTTCTGAGTAATCAATCAACAGATTCTACTCTGCCAAGCTCCCAAAACAACATCTTCCCTATCAATCTTACAACAAATACCACCTTCATGTACTTCCTTCAGTGCTATCTCTGGGAATAAGACTCGTGGGAAAGATATCACCCCATATAAAAGAGATCGTATCGAACAGGCTTATTCTGATGGCGTAAAAGCCAAGGGTATTCAGACCCTCCTCAAAGTGTCTCACGCAGCCGTACGGTCTACCCTCGCCCTCACACATCTCCGACCTGAAGGACTCTCAACCTCGTCCTGGTACTGCAAAGACTTACACTATACGAGACCTGTAATCGCTCGTTAGCCATATTATTAATAGTCCAAAGAATACATACCAGGAAGTCCGTGAGGCTCAGGGGATGAAATAATCTGACTCTACTATTAAGCGAGAGTACGAAAACACAATATACGCAATTGGAGAGCTAAGAGGGGATCTGAGCCTACAGAATAACACGCTGCCGCGAGACTTCCTTGGTGTATACGACATCGGGATATAGTTCATAAGGAATGGTAATATATGTGAAGTGGCGAGTGCTCGGTAGAGCGGGGGCTGGGTAAAAAAATCAAGAAATGGTATTTCGTACTCCTGCTCAGAAATGGAATCGATATATGCTTCAGACCTATACAGCGGCGAAAGGTTTGTCAGTTATGGTCTGGGGGTGCTTTTGGGATCACGAGAGGTCGGATTTGTATGTTATGAACCGAGATTCTAAGACCAAGCAGCATGGGTACTCCGCACACTCATATATCGAGGTCCTGAATGCACAAGTTAGCCCCTGGTACGAGGAATTAGATGATCCGGGCTATGTGTTCATGCAAGATAACTCCCCGATCCATACTGCCTATAAGGTCCGGGATTGGCTCTTAGAGCATGGCATAATTCGTATCGATTTGCCACCTTACTTCCCTGATTTTTGAACCCAATCGAGCAGATCTGGGATCTCCTCAAAAGGCTCCCTACAGAGATGTACCCCGAGCGTCGCGTGGGTTCCTAGATTGGAAGATTATGTTTCTCCGGGTGACTTGCCTTGGTCGGCATTTGCAGATAATAATCCAGGTGCGATGTGCTGAATTACACAGGACTTCGGTGGTTTTAGCGACGCCAGGGAACTGAAGACGGACTTGTGGAATTTGTATGTATATAAAATGTCTTGATATCATACACAAACATCGTCTCAAATCAATGCATCAAGCAATCACAGTATACGCGCTGAAGCTCTCCAGAGATTCTCAGTTCAGATGACCACGCTCTCAGTTTCCAAACGACATCTTATGCGCCACGCTCAGTAGTCAATGGTCTTAAGTCGGCTCACCAGCTTTTCCGGCAGTTCCTCTTTCTTGACCAAGCCCGATCCGACCACATCTCCCCAGAAGAACATGGCACGATCCTGCGCATACGCAAGGTAATCAAACCCATCTTCTCCATCAGGATGCTCCTCATGCTCCGTGCCTGCAGCCTCAGCAGCCGCTGAATCTTCGGCAATCTTGACGCTATCGATCTTTGGCACCACATCTTCTTCTTCGTCAGCGGCTTCGCACATCTCTGCGCCAGCAAGTATCTGGGCAGGTTCAGTCTCATCAGCTGACTTGGAAACGTAGAGTTCTGGAACCTGTGCTTGCACGATTCCCCACGCGACCCATTGTGCTGAGTTTGCGATACGCCAGATGCGGACCTCCTTCAGCAGCTCATCGACCTGGAGATCAAGCGCTCGCTCTCTCCGCGCCTCCTCTTCTGCATAGGAGCTTTCTACGGGATTCGGGGTGCTGACGCCTCGACTTCTAGAATCAAGCAGGAATTCAGAGATAGAATTTCTTGGCAGGGCGTCGATGGGAGACATCTTGGGTGTGGCGGAGGCGAGCGGGTTGAACTGCGGTCTGTGGTTGAGATAGCTGCGGATGAAGCGGCGTTGCTCCTCCACGGTTGGATAAGAGGTCGTGTCACAGGCCCAAGACTTTACCGGGTCGTGGTAATTGTAGCACCACTCGGTAAAGTGATTTGCGAACTCCAGACCAGGGGTGTTTGCGCATGCATACTCGAAGTCGATGACAACAAGCTGCTTGTGCGTGTTCTGTGGCAGCAAAAGAGGAGATGGCGCTGAGCCGGCCTGTGTCTCAGGTATAAGGCGGAGGATATTGCCGTATTGCGTCTGCACACATATATTAGCCAATTCTGTGATGAATGAAGGGTTAAGAGTATAGTACGAACATCATTGTGTGCAAATACTAAATTCCTGTTTACACCACCCTTTTCCTTATCGTACCACTCATTTACCCACTTGCGATAATTATCGACCGCAGTCTTGAATTGCTTCCACTCCACACCACATACTAGTCCTCGGGTTCTCCAAGGCTCATTCTTTCCTTTATCGCCACTCAGTATCTCCTTGTCCAGATATGTGATCACCTCTTCGCATCTGCCAACCCATTTGTCCCAGTTGCGCCACACAAATGGTCCTGCCTGTCGCTCTTCTTGCTCCAACAGATCAATACCGTCGTGTAGCTCTCTCATACGCTTAGCGATCTGCTTACTAGTGTCTGGAACTCTCAGATCATCATAGGTCAGAGTCTGTGCATGGAAGAACTCCTCAAAGCGGCCATTCTTGAATGTTCCTAGAAGTCTTGGACCAATCTTCTTTCGTGCAAGTCGTCGAAGAATGCTGAGTTCGACCTTCCGGTCAATTAGATGCTCCACCTGTGGTCCGTATATGCGCAGAAGGAGCTTAGGCGGCGGCTTGTACTTGTGCTCTGGGTTGTTCGGGTCTGAGGGAAGCTCTTTCTGAGGCGCTACCACGTAGACAGCATTTGTAAGAGCACCACTCAGCCTCTCTACTTCAATATCTCCACCGCTTTCTAATGGCACTCTCCTCCAGCCTTTCAGGCGCAAGGTATGTGCAAGCTTAACGATCTCATTTTTGAAGGATAACCAAGCCTTTTTTTCCTTCTCCGCCTTTCCACTGTTGCTCAATGTGATCGTTTGCATGGAAGAATCTGACCCCCCTCCGCTATAGGACATTGTCTTGGAGTTGTCCAGCACCACGTCGCAAGAAGGTACAACAACGTCTCCATCATGATACTCTGTGTCTGAGCTATGTGGTTTCCGTACGTAGGACTTCCGCCGTCCACTTGCAGAGGACATAGCACGGGAACTTTGCCCAGATATAGCCAGATGTGGCTCATTACCATGGGTGAGCCCAGCTATGCTTTCGTCTATTATGCGCTGCAGCGATTCGAGCGAGATTGAGCTGGCATCCGATGCCTGGCTTGAGCTTCTATGTCTCGCAGCTCCCCGTTCTACAGATTCTCCTGCTTGCGCCTCGCCTTCTGCGGGTGGGTGCTCCTGAGAATGGCGCTTCTTGGATTTCTTTGCGGCACATTTTGCCTTTTCACGTTGTAGCCATTCCGACACCTGAAGAAGCAGCTTATCGTGCTGGTGGGTGCGCTGTTCGTGTGAATATTTGCGCTCATGTCCTTCTCTATAGTGGTCACTCATATCCTCCGCACTTGTGTTGCTCTGGAGCGATAGTCGCGAAGATGCGCTGGACGCCTGCATGATTGGACGCACTCGTTTGGATGCAACACTGGCAGCGAAATGTTTTCGAGTGCTATCTTCAAGTGATAGAGGTGAGGATGTAGGGTCTGGCTCGGCTATCGACACGACTGTTTGCTCTATTAGATTGGGTTTACAGAGGTGAATTGCATAAGTCTATGGCGGGAAGGTCTGAATGAATAGCCTCACCTTTTGTTGGGCCGGTCTTGGGACTAGTCGCCTCTTCGGCATCGAACCGAAGGGCTGGCCGTAGAGGGAGGGGAGTGCTGCTAGCACTTTCGCTAGGCGTCGACATAATCTCAAGCCGGTTCGCTTCGTAGATGGGATAATTTCTTACAGATAGACCGATGAAAGGTTGCAATGTGGCTTTGCCGTGAGGCTGTAGCAGATTCTACTTTAAAGATGCTCTGTTCTCGTAGACTCGAGAAGAGGGGAACGTGGTGGGAGAGATGTTCACTTTAAAGGGTTGACGATAAACCCCCAATTTCTGTTGGCAAACCAAAGCGGCGGTCACAAATGATGCATGTGATGTGGCTAGCACAAAAAGGTAAGCCACAAGAATCAGGAACAGTAAATTGTGATAGAAAACCCATACAAAGGTCTATTGTGCTGTTATTATGATTCTATTGGCTGAACTGTTTAAGATGGTGCTTTCCTATTGCTATATTTCAAAACACTTTTAGATAGGTACCAGCTTCCACCATGTGATTGGGAAGCGTCAAGTCTCGCTAACGGCATCCAACCACACATTGTGCGAGTCAGCTCCCAAGCAAAAAACGAAGCTTTTGGAAGACTTTAAAGTGCAAAAAATAAAAAGCGTACAAGAAGTCTGTAATTAGGAGACAGAAGTGCAAAAACTAAATGCTCCCTCGGGTG
Organism: Calycina marina; assembly: GCA_019669825.1. NCBI lineage: Eukaryota > Fungi > Ascomycota > Leotiomycetes > Helotiales > Pezizellaceae > Calycina > Calycina marina. Next base: position 116,112 of record MU253745.1, read on the forward strand.
GGCTCGAACCACCAACCTCTCGATTTGTCTGTGTTGTAACAGTCGAACGCGCTAGCCAATTGCGCCTGATAATGAACGTTAGTTGTTAAATTTATCGATGACAAGGACGACTGGATCTACTAACCACGAGGGAATCTGATCTTTAAGAACAGGTGGAATGTAACCAATTTGAAGTAATCTTTCGAAAAGGAACTTTATATACCAATACGCTAATGTGGCAGCACCGAAAATTAAGACTCGCACACTCGCCTAAGGAACTATGGATCTTTTCTCACTGGTGGAGCACGACATCCACTAAATTCAGCAAGTGGTAACCCGGTCAAACCTCCTAAATTTTAGCCTCAAATTAGAGCAAAACGTATCTCTACTTCAGGAATATCTTGTAGCAAGTTGTTTACTGAACCTATGACTGTGGAAGTTTCATTCTATGGCCAGCAGTTGACAGGGATGCAAGCGCAATTCAATGTTTTGAACACTGCGACTTTATCAGATCTCGATAGTTATTAATACTGTCGAGAACTTTGCCCATAAGAGTTGACGATTTATTCCCATCTCCCTCGACCGCCTTATCTTTGTTCTGCAGTACACAGTTTCCTCGTCAAATCCATCATCGGCAGTTATCTAGCAACGATGGGCCTGATCTTCCTGCTTTTTTCGTATAAATAATTTCCATTATGAGTAGTGTTTTCTCTGCCGTTCGAGGTGGCATGCAATGGATGAACCTTAGTGGGCGATGGACATCGGAGAAACATCATGAGGGAGTGAAGTATTACGTACAGAGGACGTCCTTGAAGGACCATGGGTTTCTATCGGGGCCTCTGAATGGGTGTCCGTAGTGCTTAAAAAGTTTTGTGCGGAGAGCCAGTTCTGGGATATTCTGCCGGCTCTGAACGGAACCTGGAACAGCGATGCCTACCATGCCCAGATGATTTGGGCATAGTTCGCGAACAACAACATGTCAACGTAATCTGAGGGCTTGTCCTACCTATAGATGCCATCTTTAGCCATGCTGATAAGATCCATGAGGTGAATGGTTCCGGGGCCCGGGTTGAATTGGCACCGGTGAGGTAGCCCAGCCTGAGTAATACGATGTCTCATATTGACCGTTTGTGGATGTGGCAATAACAATTTGGGCTAGGAGAAATTAACAATAATAGACAAAGAGGAGTGCGGAGACAGTACAGCAAAGTTGCCTTCTGCGTTGAACGGCTTCGAGGGTTAAGACGATTCCGGAATAGTAAAGTGAACCTACCGTAGCTAGAAAGCAAGTAAAGAGTAAGGCGAGTAAGGTGAGTAAGGCGAAAGTTGAGAACACGGTTGGTCAAGTGTAACTCTTGATGAGCAAAGAGTGTAATCATTCAAATTTGTGAAGTGCGGTTGGGTTCGATGCTCTCTACGGAGGAAGGATTGAATTCGGCTACTGCCACTTGAGGAAGGAACGTCTCATAACAAAGAGTACAGTGTAGAAATAAAGGCCCGGTTCTGTAGCAGTTCACTTTGGGAGCTACAAAATCTATTTGATAAGGAGCTAAAACTAGCCTCCAGTAAAACATATAAGGCAGACAAGAGGGTGCATCTGCGCTAAAGATTCTCCCATCCAGACTTTTCTGAACATTTTATCTCTAGGTTATGTCCTGCAAATCGCCATAAGTTCTCATTAATGTTTGTTATTGCAATCTCGGTATGTGGTTCTCCTGGTAGATCTGACACAACAACCTGGGCTAGACCCTCACTGTCACTTGGAAAACATTCGGAATTAATCACTTTGGGAATAACTATTAGCTACATACAACAAGCTATGCCCTAGGGCATAGCCGTGCTACATAGCCTTAGGCTGACACAGCACGTCAATGGAAGGAACAAACAAACAAACAAACAAGACACAACAACCGGTGGTATCAAACTACTAGCTTCCCCTCTTACATGACCATGCGTTCAAGGCCACTGACTTAAAGTTACCGGAAACTTTTTCAACGTGCAATATCGATGAACGTATATAAATTATGGGCATGGCAAATTTCTCACATGTTTATGCTGACACCCAACTCCAAATACATAGACTGCCAGATTACTTTGCTGTACTAGTAGCAGGAGCGCTCATCCACTGCGTCGTCCCGGTCCCTGTTATGGCAACGCTTGTAGCAACATACATATTATACTGGACTCTACCGCCCCACTTGGAACTTGTATCTCCTTTGCAAGGAAAGGTACACGCCCTTGTACCCACCAAAGTCGTCGGCTCAGGAGTTGGAGCTACGCTAGCAGCATAGCATTCAGGACCATACTCAACACCAATATATCGGTAAGCTATCGCTGGAACAGCTGAAAGTTGTGCAAACGCAGACGATATGCAGAGCTCAGGCGTCATGCTGTCATTGCGGAAGAGCTTTAGCATACCGTAGCTATTATATGGACCAATGGTATCGGAGGAACAGCCGATGGAGGCGGAACCTAGGATTGCCGAGACTGTGGAGGTGGTTGATATCGTTGACGATTGATAATCTGAAGAGGTTGGTACTACTGAGCTACTTGAAGACGAAGCAGAAGTGCTCGAGCTCGAGTCAGAGAGTGTTGTAGACAGGCTGGATATAGTGGAGCTGCTCAGAGTGGACGATGAAGAACTGATTGACGTGGAAATGCTCGGATCTGTGGATGGAGTGCTGGACTGGCCCGAACTGCTCAAAACCGTGGACGTGGAGGAGGAACTCGAGCTCGATGATACAGTAAGGTTATTGTGCAACGTTAGTAGTGAAGATCCACCGCACTATACAATTGTCAGAATTGTCATCCGCTGTTGGTGGGAATAGCCTACGATCTGTAGCGTGTTCGCTATGCAAGTGAGGCTACAATATTTTGTTGTCACAGTATTTCGAATACTGTTTGGATTCAATGTATTACCACAATAACCTAGGAGGATTTATAAGTATTGCCCCCAAGCAAACCGGTTCTCTGAATCAATACTCACACTCCCTTCTATATTCAAGACCTATCCGAATATAACCAGCACAGAAGTTGGCACATATGTCCACGGACATATTATCATTCTTCAAGGACTTGGCAGTCAATGCTCTTGCGCCAGTGGGTTCTGCGTAGCAGCCAACATGGGAGTAAGGGCCCACCACCTACACAACTCCAGTTTTTGTGGGTGCACTCGATGATTGTGAAGAGGTTGTAGAATCTAGGCTTGTAGTCGTGGTTGTCTGCATTGAATCATTAATTAGTGAAAATATCCTCAGAGGGTGTTCACGCGAAGTCGCGATCCTGTAAAGAAAAGAAGTAACCGAGCTTGAAATACTCGGGGAGACCGAAAGCTGAGATGTGGTCTGCGTCGTAGATTGTGCTGTGCTTGTGATAGTCCGACTTTGAGAGCTGCTTTGAATACCCTGTGAGCTAGACTGTGCATTACTTGAGATTGAGGAGCTGGAAGAATCAGGAATCGTGTCAGAACCAGGCGTGTATTTTGTACTATCGTAGTAGACTGAGATATATGTCCCGTCACCACCGCATGCTTGGTTTGTGTCTCCAGGACAGCTCCAAGCACATTTCTTGAGCGAAGGACTTGTGTCATGATATAGGTAGGAGGCGTATTGCCACACCAACATTCGGTATCTGCCCCATGCTTTAGCGGAGTGGTACACAACAACGAATGGGAGACTTACGATATTTTGTACCAGCAAATGAGTAACCGAGATTACAATAGGACTTTTGGCAATACTGTTACAAATCATTATTGACTGCGATGTCTCAAAAGTTTCGAGGAAATCAAATCATGTTAAAATTGACATACGTCGTTATCATTTGTAGAATCGGTCAGCTTCTTGGTAAAGAGCCGTCCAGATCCGTTACAGTAGCAACCAAGATATGCGTATATGGCTGCCCCATCAGGTAGCAGTGATCCAACTTGCTTTGTAATGATATTAGCAGTAACTGCAACATCGCGAACACCAAATGTTAGATTACTGGAAGTAATCAGCTGGGAATTTCATCAACAATACATCGGGCTACGCAATTGACGTTCAGAATCCAGAAGTTGAACACCTGATGCGAAGGCATATTCAAACCTATTGTTGTAGTAACAGTCGATACCTGACCTACCGCGCAATCATCGACGTCTATCGTCTGGCCCTCGTGAAGATCCGTTGCACTATTGGGAGCGAGTAGCTCCGTCTGGATGGGTAGCTTAGGTTTTATGATCTGGAGCGCTGAGCCGCCGTTGTTGCAAATCTATATGAATCTTGATAGTATAGTACCAGCAAGAACATTGCCGAAGTTCATGGCAATAGGCTCAAAATAGTTTCATCCGCCATCGGCGGTCAAGACTGAGATATTGGCGATGGGTGCCGTACTTGCAGATGCTGCGAGCAAGACGTATGCTTCACCGCCAGTGGTCCAGCAGTTAAGAAATATTGAGTAAGGTCAAATTTCGTTGGCTAAAAACTTCAATGGTACTACGATTGATTGGCGAGGGGCCAATGTATCTTCAGGACATGGGAGACTGGAAGAGCTGAAGCCATCACCGATATCTCCACCTGTAACATTGTAGGAAATGACCGGCTTGTCACTCTCTCCTTCTGCATCTATGTCTTCTGTCCAAGCCAAGCCTTGGAAAACCAAAGTCTCTACGCCCACGTTGGACAACATTACCGTTGCTGATAGACCTGAAATCGTTGCGTCTGATCCAACAACAATACGGCCAAGATCCCATGCATCACAGTCAGCTAATCTGTGCTTGAGCTGGAACTTGTGGAAACAACACATAGGTAATATTCAAACGCTAGTATATACATACCACAGCGGGTGGCGATATTTAAAAAGGACGACTTTTGCGATATTGTACTGCCAGTCAGAGAGACCGGAAGGATTGTGCTGTACTTGGCAACAGCGTTTGTTGTAAAAGGGTCTAAGGGAGTACTCTGTTTCCCAGGAAGAACTTTGCCAAATGAAGCATTCTGTGCATCATTGATCGAGGCTTACGTCAAGTTCCAGGTAACGGAAAATCCGAATTTGGCTCCTTGAGCAAGTGATCCTTTGGGCAAGGTAGAATTCGAGCACTGGAAAGTTGCATCCTCAGTCATGCAGCCGTTGATCGAAGTTACGGCAATATTGGCAGTATACGAGACATTCTTTGTTGATGCTGAGCCTATGGGTACATCTCCGAAGTCGACAGGTTGCGTACAGTTGAGAGGGAGAGCAACAGGTGACCCCAAACAGATTATGGTACCTTTACCATCAGAAATGTACAGCCTCTCATCACCAAAAGCCGGCCGCTGGAACTTATTAAGACCTCCAGTAGCGGGTAGCGAGAGAGGGGTTAGAACACCGTCGTTGGGAACAGCGTTGAACGCTCGTAACCCTGTTATTGGCCCGCAGATCCATAAAATGCCTGTGCCTGCTTGACCTTTGTACCTGGTCAAAGTTGGAGCACCTGTACCAACCCAACCATCCGAACTCGCCTGGGCAGAGCCGACAAGTTAGAACAGAGGACCACCTGATGCGTCGAGGCCTATCTTGTAAGCTCTGATGGGATATCCAACGGCTGTGAAGTATAGATAGCCACCTTCAAGAGGATAAGAACCAACTCCTCCAAAAACGGCGCCATTGGCAATGATTGTTCGAAGTACGTTATCAACACCACCGGAGCCCTGTTTGAAGCCACCAAGGTTGTTAGCATTCATGATATAGACTTTTGCATTCTTGCCAACGGTTACGGCTATCCTGAAAACCCCTGTGCATTTGAACACAGTGGGATCGAGCAAGGACACTGCGCCAGAGCCCAAATCACGGTCGCCAGCGTCCATGCTAATGTAATCATACGGCTCAAAGTAGTCAGTCAAGGAGATTTTCCCGTCGCTTCCGATTGTCATACTGGCAACAACCTTGTCGAGAGTTGAGAGCGGTGTTCTTCCGGACGCTGGCACGTCTCCATTAGCATGTCCTGGACAGTTTCCTGTAGAGAGAAAGAGCCTGTTGCCATTCGTTTGAAAAACCTGCTCCCTCAGTCCAAATTCCAGCTTTAACTCCACTTTGCTGTAGGTTATATTAGACATCATCGAAGTATATGGAAGAAGTTAATGCTTAATGTTGTAACTTACGTTCATGATGTCTGGCTGGACAGGGGAAGCTCCAGGTGTCGACTCCATGGCAAACATTGAGACCACATCTTTTCCAGGCGTGGTGGAAACTGCAAAAGCATGCCGGTATAGTTAAATAGATCACAATGGCCTCCGAAACCACCAAGCACGACACCGTTAACTGCAAACATTAGTATTGGCAACTTTGAAAAATCGTCCTTTTGGAATATCGCAGACTCTAAGATACATACCCATAGCCAAAGCCGGTCTCTGAAGGACTGTGCAACCAACGAAATACCTTGAAGTAATCAGCGGAGCAGTCCAAACAATAGAAACCTGGAGCACCACCTTGTGGGATCATTGCCCTCAAAGTTACCGTCGATCAGTACTGGAAAGCCAGGCTTGTCTTGCAAACTCAAAACATCAACAGCATAGAATTGATAAATTCCTAAAGGGGGTTTATTAGCTAAGAAGAAGGCCGATAGGGGTTGTTCTTGCCAGTCGCAACGCCTCCACTGGAAGCACCGCTCTTATAACTCTTCGAGAAGAAATATACTGTATTATTTGCCGGATCCAGTATTGGAGAACCGATGATGTCAACATAATCAGGGACTGCGTAGTGTATAAAGTTAGCACTCTGCCATGTTTACGAGAACCAGCAACACGCTCGACACTAAATCATGCTGCGAGACGTATACAGTAGAAACTGGTTGAAATCTGAGGATGCCTCTGATGATAGGACAGCACCGAGTGTTGTAATCTCGGCTAGCATTCTTAGCTGACCCATCCCCCTGAGGCCGCCTATGAATGTACCAAGTCCCTCGAGCGGATGAGCTGGTTGTAATGGGCCATTGAACCACATTCTACGGTATGAAGTGGTGGTTTTGAAGCGAGATTTACTCACTATCACCACACCCAAGTTCGCTTTGCAAAAAAGGCGGCTGCAGTGATCTTTGTTTCAAGAGAATTCCATCCACCGCGTCTAAAGTTCGGATGATGTTCATTGCTGATGCAGTGAATACAAGCTATTTTTGTCCTAGAGGGGTGTAGACCAGCGGTTTCGCATACCACTTCTCCTTCGAATTGTACTGATTCTTCCACAAGACACCAAATATAGAAGAGCCAACAGTTGCTGGATGCATGTTATGGTTGTCCATATAACCAGACTGTGCTGGGTCCGCATCTTGGATTTCGTCTGTGAGTGCCAGACATTGAACCACTGGCAAGACCGCCAACAAGAGGAACGTGTGAGAAAACCATATGCTGGGCAATACAGGTCTCTCTCTCTCTTAGTCAGTAAGAGGAGATACTCGGGGTGGTGCAAAAGGTCACACGATTGACGAGACTCTGCGACTCTTTATATAGAAGCTGCCAGGACGCCTCGAGTCTCATCCAAGGAAAAAGGATCCGTTGCATCTTGCTTCCCAAGGACAGCTAGATCTGTAGGCAATACGGGATATGCGGAGAAGTGTCCAGCCTGCTGCCCATGGAAAGGGTAGATTGGCTCTTGCATTTCTCTTGAATTTCTGTCCTCGTAGCTGTCCAGCTTTGGAGGGGCTAGACAAAGCGGAGGCAGGTAAAAATCCTAAGTCTATATGCCGGGTGAATGCACTAGCAAACGAATTGTCATGTGGGGATAGTTTTTGACAGGTACTCAGAATCAATGAAGGCTGTGCCATGGCAGTACTACCTAATTTGCCTAGGTACTCAATTTGATTGGCTGTTTCCACACTGTGATACACCGCATTCACAAACGGTGCAATTTCCCCTGAATTCGGACACAAATGCGGCGCTCAAGGCACTGCCCATGAGGGAGGTTTACGCCATCCGACATCTCATCATCGATCTTCCATTCAGCCCCCGAAGCTGCAGGTTCATGTACAGCGGAGACCTCAAGACGGTCCAGCTCAACTATTTGACGGCGGGAGAGCTAACCGCGCCTGAGGTCATACTTGAATGGATACTACGGGCCAACAACCTCAATACCGTGGTATTGAGGCAGGACGAGTACAATCCCAGGCAGGAAAGATTCGTGCAGAACATCAACGCCGCATTCGGACTTTGAGAAAAGATGGAAATGCATGGCTCGACTGTAACGGTCTGAAATACCAATGGGTTTATAGAGGTACGTTCAGAGGCTTTGACTGAAATGGAGTTTCTTCTCGATGATCAAATTATTCAAAGTCCGATTATCGCTCAAAGTAGAATTTCCAGTCATTCTCTGTTCCATCATCAGTCATAACTACTCAATACGCAATGCCCATTATTCCAGGACTCTTCAACTCTCGAGCCAGAGAAATTCATGACCTGGGAACTATTGTAGACTGACGGGAGAATATAAATAGCAAGCAGATGTGACCTCACGATACACTCTCGGGAAGCACAAGTAGCATTGGCCGTATAACATTGTTTTGACTATACCACAGGCTACCACAGATCTGGCAGCGTCTCGTATCGACTCCCTGAGAAACAATTGTCGAGTTCGGCCAAAATGAGGATGTGCTGGGCAAGACCATGAGGAGCTGACAACCTCTTCCGGAGAGTTCAAGGAGCAAACTGGAGGACCAGACATCTGAGGCAGTCAGTATGAAGTTGAGGCCCCTGAAAGTGAATGCTCACCAAGTCATACCCGTACATAGACCTAGAATCTTGAGCTCAGAGGTCGCCAAAGGTGTCAAAGGTGGTGCAGTATGATTCTTTCCTACCTTAGTATCGTCTGTGATAAAGACAGCTGAAGACGGTCCATAGAGCAAGGGCAGGTGCATTCTAGTTGATCCTTTGTCGGAGTATTTGTAGTTTCCCTACCAGAGCGAGTGTATGCGGCACTTTAAATCTTGATGGATCGATGCGGTCGTCGCTTTTGTCTCTCTCCTAAGGGGTACCTTTTCACATATCCGCACTTCTTGCACCTGCGGACCAAGACATCTGCCCATGGTTTCTTGCCTCCCCGGCTCTTGTTTTCTGTTCCAACTTCGCAAGTGACACCGTCGATGAGTAGTGCATCGCAGTTCTTGCAGATCGATCGCTTCATGTCCGATGACATCCGAATTACAACCTTCCCTGACACGTTCCGTAGCTCTGATACCAGTTTCCGTGCGCCCGGCTCGAGAGGAATAGAATTAATCGACACCTGTTCTAGTTGTCTTCTCTGTATGAGCTCGGTTGGTTGCTGAGAATTCCCAGTGCAGGTTTGGGACGGATCGTGCTGGTGCTGCGCAGCTAAATATGTCGCTGCTTGATATAGGTAGGATATTCGGCTGAATATTGCAGCATTGGGAGCTTTCGCCGCCTTGGCCGCTGCTTTCGAGACTTTAGTCTTAGCTTTCGTGTCCACCATTGCAGATATCAGAAGAGAACTTCGTTATATTCTGAATTTATGAGGTACGTATTTCTTGATTCACCTATTCTTTTTGCAGTGGGCCGTGCACGTGCCAAGGAGCCTTGTGCCAAGCCTTCGCTCGTCTTTGTCGCAACAACGCTCTTTCTTCTTCTACCACCAACACCTCCACCAAAACAGTCCTCAAGGATCTACACATACGTGACTTCCGCTTCTTAATCGGTAGTCACATTTTCAAGCAACTTTTCTGTATAACATAAAACTACTTCTGTCAACACGCGTCAGCCTTCTGCTAACGCCTGCGACGTCAACAACCTCGCCTGCCTAATTGTTTCCCAACACAACTTCGAACTTCGAACTTCATAACAACCGCAATCATGTCCGGTGAAGAGGACCTCATCGACTACTCTGACGAGGAGCTCCAGCCCGAGGCTACCACAGCCACTGCTACAAATGGAGGAGCTAAAAAGGCCGCCGACGACACAACATCTGCAGCAGGCGCGAAGAAGGATGGTACTTATGTTGGTATTCACTCAACGGGTTTCCGCGACTTTCTCTTGAAGCCTGAGCTTCTACGTGCCATCACGGATTGCGGTTTCGAACATCCTTCGGAGGGTCAGTCATAGTTTTCATCCCCAAACTCCATCCCTCTTGAAGCGCGTCCGTCCATCTCGCAAGCAATATATCCTTCAGCAAGTCACCGGACCATCCTGGAAAGTCTCATCGGCAAGTCGCAAGCACAAAACCACATATGGCACAGTCAGGAAATCTAGCATAAGCGGAGATTTGGGTGCCTTGATATAGTTGCGAGTAAGATGCCAAGGAACGCACGAAGAAGCGGCCCTGAGACTTCCAGGTTTGGATCATATCTGTTGACTTCGGTCTGTATGGCGAAAGGCGCAGGAAATGTATTGGCCCTGGCCAATTGTGTTTTTGAGGAGTGGTCGTTGAGTACGACCTGTTGAATATTGGAGGCATCATTGATGCGGTGTGCCGTGAACCATGGATATTGTGACGCGAGGATGGATGGACGCTTTGCTCTTCTTCACATATTGATACACATGGAGAAGCACTTTCTAACATCGAGTTGCTTTAATCTACAGTTCAGCAACAGGTCATCCCCCAAGCCATCCTCGGTACCGATGTTATCTGTCAGGCCAAGTCCGGTCTTGGTAAAACCGCCGTCTTCGTTCTCACTACTCTGCAACAAGTTGAGCCAGTCGCTGGTGAAACATCGGTCTTGATCATGTGCCATACTCGTGAATTGGCTTACCAGATCAAGAATGAGTACGCCCGCTTCAGCAAGTATATGCCAGAGATCAACACTTCTGTCTTCTATGGAGGAGTTCCCTTGTCCAAGGATGCGGAGACCCTGAAGAACAAGGACACCCACCCCCACATCATTGTTGCTACCCCAGGTCGATTGAATGCCTTGGTTCGTGACAAGTACCTCAGACTCGGCTCGATCAAGGTATTCGTTCTCGATGAGTGTGACAAGATGCTTGAGGCCATTGGTAAGCCAAACTCTGCCCATTTTTTGCTTTGTCTAATGTCTTCAGACATGCGTCGTGATGTACAGGAGATCTTCCGTGCCACCCCAACTCAGAAGCAAGTCATGTTCTTCAGTGCAACTCTTTCCCAGGAGATTCGTCCTATTTGCAAGAAGTTTATGCAGAACCCGCTTGAGATCTATGTCGACAACGACAAGAATCTCACTTTGCACGGACTTCAACAATACTACATCAAGCTGGACGAGAAGGAGAAGAACCGTAAGCTCAATGCGATTCTTGACGAGATGCAGTTCAACCAAGTCATCATCTTTGTTAAGAGCACTGTCCGCGCAACCGAGCTTGATAAGCTCCTTCGGGAGTGCAACTTTCCTTCGATTGCGGTCCACTCTGGTGTCAGCCAGGAGGAACGGTAAGAACACCTCGGTATTAATAGAAAATTTACCTAACAGATTCACAGTATCAAGCGCTACAAGGAGTTCAAGGATTTCAGCAAGCGTATCTGTGTTGCTACTGACGTTTTCGGCCGTGGTATTGATATCGAGCGCATCAACTTGGCTATCAACTACGATACCCCTGGTGATGCGGACTCATATCTCCATCGTGTCGGACGTGCTGGTCGTTTCGGAACCAAGGGTGTCTCAATTTCATTCGTTAGCTCTGATGAAGATGCCCAGGTCTTGAAGGATGTTGGAAACCGTTTCGATGCTCCTATTCCGTAAGTCATGAACTGTCCCCAGTCTAGTCACATTTCATGCTAACACTCGTTGAAGCGAGATGCCAGCCGACGGTATCGACCCTAGCACCTACATGACCAACTAGACGACAAAAGTTTCCTTTCGGAACTGTTTTTCGTTGATTTTGATCACCTCATCTATGCACGGTCTTTCTCACGTAACTGGTTGGTTCTTAAAAGGATCTTTGACATCTTATTTGCGCAGTAGATCTTTCTTCGTAGCTGTGTTATCACAAAAGGCTACCATCGTGGCGATGGAACGAGATAGCTCATGAGGCCAGCAATTGGTGCTGCGGCGCTTCTAATGAAAACTTCTCTCGTCAGTTTTGGGTACGGCATACAAGCCCCCCAATTTGTGCAGGCTTTCTTGAGATGTGACGCGTTTGTTATATCCCCCTTTCCAATCTATTGAAGACCTTGTGAAAGTTTGTACAGACCCCTTATGAACATCTCACTAGGTCTCCTGAACCGTGGAGGTAAAATTACTTGATATTTTCTGTTCGGCCAGCCTTCACAATAATTCAGACACAACTTGGCTCTTTCAACCTATCAGGCTGTCATAATTTTATAAGTACACCTATACCTTGCACAACTACGATGTTAGAATAGTTAGCATAAGTACTATCCTGTACATATTGCTGTAGAACTGTATACATGTATATCTACATTGGCCTGATTCTCCAAGACAAAGTGATACCACAGCCTATTCCCCTAAAACTTCGATATAGAAATAAACGTCAGCTTTGGAATCTTGCGTAAGTTATGTCGAGGAAGGACTGCGCCTTGACCTGCCCAGACGTGGTGCTTGAATACCAACCCATGCCCATGAAGACCTGTCCCTTAGCATACGATTTCAACTCGATTATGACCCTGCCCACTCGCACGCATTGCTGACTTTCTGTGGACAGGTTGTGGAGTTGCACCTATACTCATGATGCAATGCAGCATCCAGCACCCAGTGTTCAAAGCAGAGACGTACCAGCGTCTTGGGGTAGTGGTGCTAGGTCGCCCGAGAAGGTACAAGCCCTTCTTGGCGAGGTATGTTGCAGCAATCGGGGGAGCGGACTTTGGTGGCTATCCGTCCAGTGTTGGCGAAGACTGAGTTTGAAGTCTTGATGGCAGAGACTGCGACAGGCGTGAGCACGAACAGATGGACGCTACTTACATATATTAGGCAGGATAACGAGTAATACTCTCTACACTCAAAATATATGCTCACAGGTGAGATGCCACTTGCACGGCGAGGAAACATAGTTAGTTCCTGCTCCTCGCGTTGGTATGGGTTTTCTCCCGTAAGAAGGAAATCTCAGGCACAGATCAGGAATAATACCAGACACTATGTGAATGGCATGTGATTATGGTATGGGTATATCTGGCATGATCTCCCTCTCATTATCTAGAAAGCAAATGCCCAAGTCCCTCAGCTAACGTAGCCCAGATCCAAAATTTGCAAAAGTCAACACGTTCGCAAACCATATTGGTAAATTCTCAAAAGACCTCCCCAAAAACACTTCGTAAAACCGCATGTCCATAATCGAGTCTATACAAGTTGATGTGCGTGAAAAGTTTAGACGCCAAACAGATGCGCCCACAGCCATCAGAAGAGAAAATATCAAGATATCATATAATCAACAAGCACCCGGGTATCTTCTCCGTAAATATTCATAAGTAGCTCGAGTCGGTCGCTCAGATGTAAGGAGATATGAAAGAAAGCTTCCGATCTCGTAAGCTGGTCTCGATCGTTGGTCTATGTGTCTCAGATGAGTCGGCTATCACAACTGTGCCCGTCTTGGTTTGTGGCCAGATACAGAAAAAACCGTAAGCGTAACCTACAATATGGCAAGTAAAGTAGTTCGGATCCGGAAGAGCATCACTGTCCTTGCAAGGTCGTTGTCCAAGAGTCTAGAGAGGTTGATTCCCCATCACAGACTCATCGTCAGCCACTCCCATTCCTGAGGTCCTGTTCCGGTACTTGGAGCACCGTTTGTGCCCACGACCATTCCTTGCGGAGCTCCCATAACTGGCATGCCCATGGCAGATCCCATCTGTCTTGTAGCCATTCCGAAGCCATTTGCTAGGCCAAGATTAGGAATATTTCCAGAACTTCCAAGCATGGTCATACCCATTGCCCTCGCGGCCTCATTGGACCCAGTGGAGTTGGTTGGAGAGTCAATGTCCATGTTTTCAATAGCACTTACGCTCTTGCTATGTCTCCTCTGGCGTTTTGGTGCTATTGCTCCGCTTCTTGGAAGGCTGGAGGCTGCAGCACCAGGTCCCGGCGTGTCCTTGGGTGGCGCGGCGGCAATTGGTACAACACCTTTACCTCCGCTTATTCCAATCGATGACCCTGCGGAGCCATGATACGATGTTGGAGTACTGGCTGCACTGCCTACATTTCCTGTGGAGCCAGAAGCCGAGGCCGGACTGGCGCTATCATTGGGGCCAACTCCTTGAGTACTCGTTGGAGTTGTGGCCTGGGTAGTAGTGGTTGATATGTTCACCACGGAATTCTTCCTAGTACCGGGTCCACTCGCCATCTGAACACCAATCTTCTTCGACGCGCGAGTAGAAGCTGCACCAGAGGCTACCGGAATGGGAGCACCGGATCCGCGATTTCGCTTCTTGATCACATCGGTCTTCAGAGAAAGTGGACGAACGACACCGTGCAACTTCAGGAATAGGCCACATGCATTGCATAGAGGATGACCTTCCGGATTGCGGCGCCATAGAGGAGTGGTCTGGGTGAAGCAGTTTGTGCAAGTTGTTGGAACACCGTTTTCTCCCTGAGCATTGGCAGCGCCGGCCAAATTAGTTGATAATCCATGTTTCGACGGTCCAGGTGAGCTTGGTCGACTAGGAGCGACGGAAGAGAATCCAGACATGTTACCAGGATCATGTGGAGAGCTGGGACTGGACATGGCCATTGGATCGAAACCATTCTGTATTCCCATCATCACAGCATTAGGTGTAGAAGCAGTGCGAGGTATCTTCTGTCGTCTATCGGCGCCATTCCTGGAGCGATTGTCGGCGACTGATTGGGTAGGTCCGTGAGTCCTACCAAGTGACCCTCCCGAGCCCTCCCAGTCTACAATCTCAGTTGTAGTGCCTCCAATTGTGACTTGCTTCCGAGGCGGACCGCCAGGATACCGAGCGGCCTGGGTATTGAATTGCCCTGGAAGGCTAGCATCCCATGCCAGTCCTCCCCCTAGTCCTATCTCCATTCCGTGATCGTCCATAGGTGATTGGGCAAAGTCATGTTGCATCATTAATGTCCTATCTGCGAAGGCCGCCCCCTCGTCCTCCCCATCCGAATCGCCCCCAAAGCTGAACATGTTCTCATGGCCCAAGTGCGCTCCAGGGGATCGTCCTGAGTGGTCTGTCTGAAAGACTTGCGCAGGATCTATATGTTGTTCCATACCGAAAACATCTGGAGAAGTATATGAGGTAGAGGGACCACTAGTCGTCGGGCCGCTGAACATAGACCCGTTGGTCGAATTGTACATGTATTGCGGGGCCATCGAATTAGATAAGCTGGAATGGCCATTTCCGAAGTTCTGCTGGCTCCTCTGATGTTGGCTGTTCAGATCATGATGTCCGAAGTACATCTGCTGCTCGTTATCTTGCACTGGCTGCGGCGTGGAAACAGCCGAAGGATGAGCACTTCCAGGCGGAGAATAAAAGTGATTTGGTTTCATAGAGGAAGAGGGCATTGAACTGTTGTTGTACATGCTAGAGAACGATCCGTGCTGGACCAGAGGGGATTGTGCTGGTGAGAATGAGAAGCCCTGTTGAAAGGGGCCGGCAGAAGTAATGATTGGATCGTGGTCCATGTTGAAGGTATCAATCTGGAAAGGCAGTCCGGTATGGCCATGATGGTACATTGGAGGGTGCTGCTGGTCTAAAGAGTATTCATGAAGATCGGCATCGTGTTCTGGGTCATAGGGAATCATATTGTTGACAGGAGGAACATTTGGGGAGAAGTCGGCCGGTCTTTTACGGGTCTAGATACCACTGATTAATACTTGATCCAAAGCATTGTTACAAAAGATGGGGAAACACAGTGTTTGCGAATGATAAGAGCTTACCCGTCTTTCATCGATACTCGTCTTCCGAAGGTTCCTCTGGATATAGTTAAATTCTTCGTTGTTTCTGGGATTGTGGTGATTGACAGGCACAGACTGCGGAATAGCAAATTGATTTGACTCCTTTCGCATTTTGATCGGTATGGCAGATGCTACAGCATGAAGCGTCTTTTCTGATGATTCTTTCTTGCCGAGTTCGGGCGATGGTGATGTGCCCAGACCTGCTGGGGTTGAAATGTTCTCCGAGAAGATATAGTCGTCAATGTTCATGGTATCCTGACTATCCGAAGCAACAGCATTGCCTCGGTCAGAAACTTTCCTTAGTTGTGCAATACCACTAGGCGTAGAGTTGCTGCGAAGCAAAGAGTTGCTATAAGAAGTGGTCAGACAACACACAGCAAGAAGTGATTCTGATAGAGGGCTACTAACCGATTTACCTCTTCTTGTTTGCGCTTCCGCAGATTCATTGCCATCATGCGCCATGTTAAGTTCTCCATTCGCTCTTGGTTCGGTAGCTGCTTCTTGGTCTTGCTATACAGTCTCCAGATCTGTGTAGCCAGCGGATCCTTCTTCTGCATCTCATCGGGACTATCCAACTCTTTTCCAGCAGCATCGTCTTTCCATGTCGGGAAGAAGCTTTCCTGCAGCAGATTACTGTGTGCGCTGTTCCTCGAAGATGAAACCAGCTTGTCACGAGCACTGGTGCTCAATTCGTTCTTCTTTGAGTTCTCCGTTGCTGGTCGGGGTGTGGCGGAAGACGACTGGGCTTGGTGAAACCCGTCGGGTCTGCGGGGGAATCTGTAGTCGTGCTCTGTAATTGAGGTTGTGTAGGATGTTGCTGGATTCGACTGGGCTTCCCCAGCAATAAACTTATTGATTGACGTCGATGCTGAACGGTGAAGTATTCCCCCACGCTGCTCATATAATTGTGTCGCCGCTCCAGACATCGTGGAGCAACACCCTTAGGAATTTCTGCTCCTCTGAGCAGCAGTTGCTGAAACCTGGCAGCCCTCAAAATGTAGATCGATTCAAGACTTTTTCCAATATGCTTTTGAGAGTCCTCGCTCGATAGATTCCCCTCCTTCTGAACCGCGACTTTCCGCTGTCTCGATGTGGAATATGCGAGCAATGTACAGGGTGGTAGTGCGCTTGATTGGAAGAGTCGAGATTGAGGCTACTGCAGCCGAGCTGTATCGCAGTGTTGTAGAATGGCGGTATTTGCCCTGATTCGTAGTTGCGGTACTCTCACTGGGCGCAAAGAGGTCGCGATGATATCGATGGCTGCGAGAAACTGCGAGGTCGGATGTCCTCGAAGTCGACAGGTACTGCCGCGGAAGTCGATGTTGTATTGGCCCTGGCTCTGCTGAGTGTATAGTGTATTCCGTGATGATTCTCAAACACCTGCTTGAGCCTTTTCATTCTTTACCTTGGTCTTGGGACGACAGGAAAGGACAAGGTCTACGAGGATAGTGGAGTCGTGTATTGGTATTACCGAGAGCTAAGCTCGAGTTTGATAGTCGGCGCTTTAAAGATGCATGGCAGACAAGGTCAAGGGTGGGCGTGGGCCTGGTTCAATATTAATTGCTCCGTAGGTTCAATATTAATTGCTCCGTAGGTGCAATTACGTTGTATATACTGAAATAGGGGCAATTTGTAATTATGAAGATACTGTGGGAGGGAGGGGAGGCACAACGTCCACCATCGGCTGGCAAGCGTCAGCTACATCAAGAAACATCAAACAGTTGCCACGAAGAAACTATCAAGAGCATATTACATATGACAGTCCAGCGTTTATAGAAACGTTATTATCGTTGCTCTGATATACTTATTACTTAAGTATACTTAAGTATATCACGCTGTTTGCCTCATAGGAATATGTATGTATAACATCTACTTTGCTTTAAGGCAATGTATAAGCACTAGAATCTCGTACCTCAGCCGCTACCTTGCTACCAGTATGAACTCCAGTCGTACTGAAGCAGCTAGTAATTTCGTAGTTTCGTAGTTTCGTAATTTCTCCCCTTCGAAGCATGTGCCTGTATGTACTGCCAGTCATCCATTGACTCTTTGCCTGACCAGTGTTACAGTATCGCGCATATACGGTACGTCCGTCCCAATGCGCTCCAGTGCTCAGCATGTGGTTTCCCACGAAATCCACGATTCTCTTGATGCCGTATAATATGGGGATGCTATGATGAGTATGGTGCCCCCAGAACGTCTCAAATAACTACTATTGGATCATGGTGAGCGTGGATGCTGCATCAAGGGAGAACGGACGCATATCAAATTGGGGTTAAGGTTGTGCGAACATCGAGCACGCCGCTTCCAGGGAACGGCAAGAGACATCGTCTTGCGCAGAAGCTGTAGGTACAATAGTCATGTCTCATGCTCAAAGGTGCAGGCGACACACCACCCAACATGAAATGCATCGCTAGAGGCAGAGGTTAAGAAGAGTTCCGGCAAGCCTCATTCAAGTCAGAGATCAAGTATAAGCTTCAGAAATCAGAATGAAAGAAACATACTCCAGATGAAACTTCTCCGCTGACAGGACAGTGCAGACACCATAGCGCAGCAGCTGCCGTTTCATGAGCGGCCCAAATCCTGACTGGTGGGTAGGTAGGTGGCTGCAAGAACTTCAGAAGAAACGCACAGGCATTCAGAAGAAACGCACAGGCATCTACCATGGTCTCACGGTCCAGGTTCAGATCCATACTCATCTGCGAGGCTTGCGAAAGTTGAAGCAAGTCCATGTTTTCAGGGTCTGCCTATGACCTACAGTGCGCGGCTATTGGGCAAACCTTGCATATCGCCGTCCAATTTTGTTCGTAAATACAAGCTGTAAATAAGTAAATACGCTTGGGTTCCAAGACTTGGTAGCAATAGGCTAAAAAGGGTAATGATTATCGTTTCCTCTGTGCGACACCAGGTGATTCGGGTTATTGAGATGTAGACATCTATCAAAATATCTCTTGAGCATCTGTGTTCGTATTCAAGGTGAACTAATAAGTACATTCATCGTGGAGAATTGTCAGTCAGCAGCATCAACGACTTCATCCATCAACACATTCGGAACAACCCGGGTGTAAGCTCCTTCTGTGGGGGTTTTCGGCCTTTACGAAAGTATTTGTGAGAGGCGTTCATCCTGTCGCGCATAGCGGACAAGTACTCTTGCTCGACAGCTAGTATCAATTATTATAGTTCAAAACCCAGTACCTTATATGATCTTCACCCGTAAAACCTGCGTATCCATGACCCACACTTCCAAAAGAGGTGAGCCTCGACGTCAAGACCGCAGAGATGGGGGAAGCTATGTAATACAGCTAGATATAATTGATTAATTGCTCAACAGCCTGGAGGCTGTTTGCCAGCGTGAGTCTGGCATAGTTCAGGCTATTTGTGTATTTCTGTAGCTAAAGATGTCTTCCTGCCGTGTACTCAACGAGATGTGCCCTACACCGTGGAAACATAGCCCGGGGGTGGATTCTTTGGTGACAGAATACTCGTGCCAAACGGGGGATGGTCATGTGCAAGATCCTGGTCTAAGATATTTCAGTCTTCATTAGCTTGGCCAGTTTTCTATTCGTAATCTGTCCAGGATTCCAAAGCCAGAGGTTCTTTTAGCAATACTGCTCGTTCCTAGACCAAGGCGTTTAGCAAGGTGTGTTACTGCGTTATGTAGAGAAAACAAGAGAGAATGGCACGACCAGCCAGCCTCAATTACCTGCAAACAATTCAATTAGTTCATGGCCATGCTATTCAGAGTTTTCCTAACGTTCCGATGAGCTGTAGAGGATTCTGCTATGCGTGGAAGCGACTCGTATAATGCTTGTGTCCAGAGATATATTCCACATTGGAGGAAAACTTGGCAGATTATACGTCGAATCTTTATCAGCCATTTGGGTGAGGTAGCCAATAGGGGTCCTCGCTTAGTGTTGAACGACATGTGACCTACCAAGTGGGTTTTTCTTAAAGCCGATCGCCCTAAAGGTCTGGGAAAAGATAGTTCCAGCGCCGCCTGAATAGTCAAATCTCCATATCGTCCAGGTAGTACATGCGGGAATGTAGGAGAAAGCGGGAACCTTATGGACCTCCGTGATTATTGACTCGCCATGAACTCATAGCCTGGGCACTTTTGAGTATGCCGTCGTGGGATGAGCAACGAACAAATTGCTGCGAGCTGTGATATATTATATGGAATGGCTGCAGGGTGCTAGACAGAAAATGCAGCTGAGGAGAGGGTGGGATTCAGCCTATGTAACTGTTACCAGGGGCGCGTTGAGGGGGGGGGTGGGTGGGTCGTTGTCGGTCGATTTCAGCCATCTTATGAGGTGCCATGGCTTCTGCAAAGAAGCCAACGAGTCAGCTCCACCGAGAAGCAGATATTTCCTGATGTTTCCAGATTATCTTGATCGTGATGATGTTGAAACTTTGACGGATGAGGACCCGGTTCCATAATTGATGCTCATCGTACTATGTATGTATTGCGGAGCCCAAGGTCAACAGTTTATGAGGTCTGCATACTGTAAGTATCGCTTTTCTAAGGCGGCGGGCATGGTTCGAGGGGTTGAGGAGAACTGGAGCGACTTATGACCTGTTGTTATAGGGATCGAGCGAATTGACGGTCATTACATAATCTCACCACTTTCCAAACACCCCGATTTGCATATCAACAAACACTTTAACGCGTAATTATGCTTCAACAAACGCGTAATACAACATATAATTACGTCCGGGAAGGAGAGAATACGATACACCGCGACGAGTACGTTCCTTCGATTAGATACGAATAGAGAGCCGGTATCGCAGCACTTACAGAGATATGCGATGTCGATATAACACGAACGACAGGCGCTGAAGCCATTAAAAAGCGAGCTGAGATTGGATCCCCGAGTATGAGAACTCGTCCGAAGTCTTAGATACTATGACGAAAGTCTAGTGTATCCAAGGAGCTTTGCAAATACCTGATATGCAGCCAAAACCTGGTACAAAATGCCTACTTAATCATCATCGACGTTTCCGCCAGCAACTTACTGCCAAAATCAAAGAAGATAGGGATAGCGGACAAGTCTATCGGATGGTATATATAGGGAAGGTTAAATAAATCTAAGCAGGATAGAACTGATCGGGTCAATTTTGGCAAAACGAATCGGCCGAAACCTCTAATCGGCTTTTAGGATGCTGTCTACTTTACGGACGAATTCCATGCTGACCTGAGTCAAGTCCGAGTTGGAAGAGTCTTTCTCCGAGAGCGTGGCCATCAGTTTGATCTAGAGAATGTTTAAGAACGGCCAGCTCTCGGCGGTGTAAAACTGCATGCTGCCCGAAACCTCGCAGGAGCATGTACGAATCAGCGGAGTATGATAAGCGTATGACCGAGTGGGAGGCTGGCAAGCGGCACAAAATCTGCAAAACTCTGAAGGAAATAGTATTACTCAAAGATACTACTCGGAGCGGCTATCACCAGTTTATATTTGAGCTATACAAGACGCTAAAGCTCGAGATTCTTTTGGGAAATGGATATTACAAGAAGACGGCGACCGATGTCACGTTATACAAGGACGAACTTATCGCACAACTCGCGAGAACATTCCTAGTATTTGTACTATGCTAAAACGTGAGAACAACGTCGTGATGATTATAAACCCTGGTAACTCGCCCGATCTGAAACCGATTGAAGGGTGTGGCCAATTCTTAAGCAACACATGCGACGTAAGATTGGGAAACGTTAGATCAGCCTCGGGATATATTACAGGACGAATGGAGTAAAACCACGATAAAAGAAGTACGAGCAAGGACTTCGGAGATGCCACGACGTTGTAAGGGCCTTGTAAAGTATGGGGGGAAGCCTCTGCGTAGTAATAAGTGGTAGTTGTGGAATATACTACCCGAGGGATAGGTATTTGGGCTAGGCAAGAAGGCCTACAGTGTTACATAGCCTCTGGCTAATACAGCACTTTAATGGAGCAAAAAAGAAAAAGTGGCAGTTGTAGCTAAAACTGCTCCTCTTCGCTGTGACTGCTTCTAAGTTGCATAATAACTAACGGTCAATTCGCTCGACCCTGGTGAGGCACCAGTGGGTGTCAGAATTCTTGACGCACGCTAATCATAGGCGAGAAACATTAAAATTCAAACCGTGTGGGGGTCAACTGTCAACTGTCAATTGTTAATACTATTACAACACCATATTACCACTTTGCAGCCTTACCTCATCATTTATAAGACGGCGGCATCTCCCAGGCATATCAGCGATACGTGAGCGTTTCTCCTCTAGCGTGATTTTGTCCCATCCCTCTTGAAGAGCTTGTTTTACCACCACGTCTGTATAAAACACCCTACGGCATAACCGTTGCTTGATAATATTCCAAACACCTTCAATTGGATTCAGATCTGGCCTCTGTGCAGGGTGCTTGATTTGAACTACCCAGCTGGCTTCTTTTAGCTGTCGCGCGAGGCCATCTTTACGCATGCCGTAAGAAGGGTCACCATCCTCTTGAAGATATGCATGATTTGTATGTTGTAATCGTTGCTCTTGCACAGCTTTGATATATACAGGCAAGAGACGCTCTGTAGAGTATTTCTGGGTCATGTTATTGCCTGCAACCTTCTTTTCCACCTTATGTGGCCTTCACTTTAGCCTCATAATATCCTCGAGTCTGTTGTAGGGCGACGAGCTGTTTAAGGAAGCATTTGATGTTGCTCTATAGTATCCTCATTGGTGTAGAATTCAAGGTTCTCTGCTTTGCCGTACCAGTAGATCCACGCAGCAATATGAAAGGCAGTCAGTCCCTGTGTTCTTTATGCTCCATAATATTTTCATCGCGTAGCGCCGCTTTTCTCCTTCTCTTAAGATATTCCCAATAGACTGAGAGTTGGGATCGATGTGTGCCTCATCTGCATAGGTAATACAGCTCCAAAACTCCTCGACTGTCTTGCCAAATCTCTGGAGGGGGTTGTGAGTCGGATCCATGAGCATTTGACACGTTGACTTAGTAACCTTGTATTTCCTCCCATGCGTCCTCGGCATCGCCAAATTCCCAAAGTGCCCTAACGCTTTCAACGCCTTCCAATAGTCTCATCAACCTTCTCATAGCGGCACAATTGCCTGAAGGACTTCGTGTGGTGTTCCTTGTCGTACCTGTCAAAGAATCGCATTCGCTTGCGTGTAGAAGCTAGATAACCATGCTCTGGCTCCGGGTGAGGCGTAAGACGGTCGTTACCGTGTGTTCTGGATGCTGTAGATGCCATAAAGGTGGCTGTTCTAGTCAGAATCGTAGGTTCGCGTTTCCATTGTTTCCCCCCAATTTTTAGCGTGCATATCGAACTCTGACACCCACTGGCGGGGTGAACATGCAGATTGGTGATTTTCAGATATCAGGTGACCTGGTTTCATCGTCCAACCAAGTGCAATGGTCTCTCTCCTCGTGAAAAGCCAACCCCAGTTTCAGTATGGCCCTCGAAGAAGAAACAGAGCCTCGACGCAGATGGGAGGCATGCGTCCTTATATAGGCCGCCAATGCAGCATTTCTTATCAGGGGACTTTTGAGGCGGTATGGAATAATGGCCACATCCATACACAAGATCGCTATCAAAGCATGTTGAGCACAGCCTTGTTACCAGATTACGGTTATCATAACAGTGGTGGATATCATCTAATCTTCAGTTGCCCAGCGAATGCTTTCATGCGTGTCTATCATTGGTTTTCTATGTGCGCCGGCGGCGAGATACGAAAGCAGCAGAATTATTTGTACATGGCCATCCCAGTTGGGCAACTCCTAAGATAGCTGAACTGCTGGCGATTTAGGAGCACTCCGTCTTTTTAGTCGAACTTCCACTACCAGCCCAATACATTCACCGTTGTTGCTACAAAGCCAGTGATTGACCAGAGACAGGGGGATTCGTACCTAGATAGTCCAATAACGAAGTACAACCCGCCCATCCGCTCCAAGATAGTTCAGCACAGGGTTTCGACAAAGATGAAAGTCGTTCCCACTCTAGCATCACACCACAGCTTTATCCTACCACTTCCCCAAATTTTTGGGAGGATAGCGACATGTCTCGCTTGATAGCTCTTTCGGACTTCCGCAACGAAGCTAGTCGCATGGCATCAGGGTGGACAGCTTCTTCCCGTACTTAATCTCCTTCCCCCAATATATTTATTCTGTGGACAAGTGTTCGATACCGATATATGGATTATGTGGCACAACTTTCTGCCATGAGTGCCAATACTAACCTGCCGGCACTGCACCACCGTCGCCAGAAGTGCAACCCTCTATCCCTGAACGTCAATTTGAAGTAATGTCGCCGCCACACATATGAAGATACGGTCCACAAAGTCAGCAAACAGATCACAGCACAAATATTGCCATCCCGAGCAGATGCAAACTCTAGTACAAGACTTCTCTGAAAAGCGTTATTATGGCCATGGCCAAAATTTCATTGAACTTCCACATAAAGCTGGCGTAAATAGTCTTCACCTCTGCGGAATCTATAGGCGTTCACCTCTTAACGCTGATGAGTCAAGCGACCTCGATACTGCAACTATTAGACAACAAAAGACGCCTTTGTTGAGCTTAGGTATTTTTAACAACGCCTCACTGTCTTTGTTCAGATTAGCTCGAGCACGCTTCGCATCAACACCACCTTATTACCATGACGCCGCCTGTTGAACATGCTCTTCCAGAAAGCTTCCTGCATAAGCAAGCTCACAATGCTATCAAGGTCCTCAAATCTTTTCTCGCTAGTATTACTAGTAGTGACTTCTGTTCGTCATAAGTTCGCATCAGGGGCATCACTCCCAGTAAATAGCCCTGATATAGGAGTCAAAAGCTCACTGGGCCCCGACTCAATTACAATGATATCCCCTACAATGCAATCGTTGGCGGAAATGGTTTCGAAAAGCTCAAAAACGTCCACGCCATCTCCAGAGACGACGCAAACTTCATCGACAGACTTGGCAGGTTCTACAAGTCCCGACTTTAGGCAAACCTCAGCACTCCCTGCGTCTTCAAGTGTAATGCTCACAGTCCCCTTCCTTACTACGCCACCGCCATCTTCTATATTCACCACGCTACTATCAACATGGCCACCAGAAATAGAGTGGCCATCTGTCACTACACCGGTCCCGACCCTGATACCGGTCGAAAAATCCATCAAGCACAAGTCCATGACAGGAGCATGGATTGGTCTAGCTGAAGCTGCAACAGTGGCGGGTGCCGGCGCTTGGATAGGAGCAAGCGTGCGAGAAGCAAGACCGAGAGACTCGATACTCGATTCGTGGATGAAAGGTTTTGTGACTGCCACGCCTACAAACCAGGAGCAGCTCATCACGCATGGGTCGAACGGAACTGAAGGAGCGGGACATGGAGGCCAAGTTGATCACCGAGCGAGCCAAGTCGGTATGGGATTATAAGATATTGATAGGTTCCTGTTGAGTAACACAAACCTCAAACATCACAAGTAGGAAGGTGAAGCAGAGGGTAACTATTGCGGTGCACTTTCATTAGTGTTTGATTGGTCCGTGGGATTTCTACGGATATCGTGTTTGCGGGCGTATTTCATACATGAACAGCTTAATCCTGATGGTGAACTACGTTGTATATTATCCTCAACTATATAATGCTTATCGTGGTCAAGTTCTTGGTCCACCCCCTGAGTCCTCGCTTAATCAACTTGACCCACTCGGCGGTATTTGCCATCCTCAGTGTACAATTCCTGCTGTTTGCTGTATCATATAAAGGTGACCTATAAATACTGGGTTTTCTTTGTAGCTCTATGCCATACTTCCATACCACTACAGTTTTGACTGGGTCAAATATCAGGCTCAACACACAGGTTTACTTGCACCAAACAAAAAAGTAATGAAGCGAAATATATTTGTTTTGCATGTGCATATTGCAGCCCAAATCCATTGCTTTATATTGATTTATTGTCTAAGCCTTTACATGTTGCTAGATTTGTGCATCAAGAACGTCTGCAGACCTCAAACAGTACTAAACACACATCATCATCTGGGCAACTCGTTATGTCGACCCCTTTAGCACAACATCTCACATCCTCTTACTACCACTGCACATCCTCTCCTTGAACCCTTCCCTCCTTTTATCTAACGGTTCTTTGGCCCATTCAAACCCAATCCTGGGGTCCAGCAACACCTCCTCATGATATTCCTCCCACGTCTCCTTCACAAACAGCCAAAGCTGCAGAACCCACAGCCCGGTAAAAAACAAGCTTTCCGCAGCCTCGACTCCAAATGCCATATCTACATATGCATTGGTCTAATGCTTCGGGAGAGTGGATGGAGAGAACTTACAGACGAGAGTACGCTTGTTGACATCCCACGAGTCGAGATGAATGGAAAGACCCCCGATGAGAAGCATACTGACGCATACCATGAGGCGGATGTCGCCTCTATCGTGTTCGTTGATGGTTGCAGGGCAGTAGCGCGTGTTGAAGGCGAAGAGGAGGGCCGTTAGAAACCTGAGATGCATTTTGCTGTACTAGCGATGATGTATATGGAAAGAAGAGTCAAGTGCAAGAATCGATGTGCGGTGCATTTGTTAACAGTGTGGTAAGCTTTCGGCGAAGTTTCTGTGGTTTACCGTATGTTTGGAAGTTCTGAGAGCATGTTAATGGCTATTCAGCCACGTTGAAGGTTGTTATGGAGATATGATAAAGACTGAGTTTTGCGAAAGAATATAAATGTTTGGTAGTTTAATAAGAGTGCGCTGTAGCATACGTTCCCAGGTTTGAAGACTCTGTATCAAAGATGTCAGTATTGATACTTAGCAACATTTTCATGCCATACATAATTGGATTTGCTATATTGGAGTATCTAGCGTTATGAAATGAATCTATATATCTGTGAAGTAAACTTACCTTCGAGGTTGAACACCATACCTGCCTGAGAGTCATGCTTGTTGAGTGCTGGTTGTCCGGTGTAAAATGTCTTATTACCACGTCTGGCCTTGTCTGAATATCATCTATGCCTTGACTTTTGCATGTTATTGACGGTATGTTTGTTTCTATCTACCATGAACATAACCAAAAACCATATCAAGAGAGTAGAATCGAAGCACTTGCTGGCAGAATAACCAAATCAGATGTATGAAACAAATGTTCTAGACGAGGAGAAAGAAGTCACGTAGTAATGTAGAGAAGAGGAAAGTTAAGAGAAGAAAAGGAAGACAAGGTTAGAAGAAACACGTAATGCGAAGGTCATTCAATTGCTATTCTATCCAGAAGTCTTTTCAGCCTCTGGCTCTCAGGCTCAGTTCCCAATGCCAAAACCCCCGATGTGCGCCACGCAGACGCTTTTGACTCCTTGCTATAAATATACAGTCCGGATTCCAAACCCAAACCCGCTCGCTAAAAACAAAAGACTTTTGATGAAGGATGTTGCTCCAGAAACTCCCCGGAACCTAAAAATGTACAATGTAGAATCGCTCGCTATCAATCGGTCAAGATTCGAAAGGAGGAACTGTGAAGCTTAAGCGGAAGCAGAAGCACCATTGGGTCCGGCCTGCGCCTTTGATTTCCCAGCCATGGCTCCAGTTTTGGCTTCAGTATCGGGCTTCTTGCCCTTCTTGTTCTCCTTAGCAGCATTGCCAGTCTCCTTAGCACTGGAACCCGAATCTGTTGAGGTGGCGTTGGCGTTGGCCTCGGTACCCTTATTTTTATTCTCCAACATCTTCCTTGCGAGCGCCTCGATCGGCGCTCCAGTAAGCAGGAGACCACCACTGCTCTGAACAGTGATTTTGCCCATCTCATTCTCGATGGCGCCGATATTAGGCAGCGCGTTGACCGTGGTGGCAGCATTTCTGCAGATTTCTGGGGTACCGCCAACCATTGCAGCTAATCCCTCGTTATGGATGTACACAGTACTATTGCCATCGGTTGTGATGACGTTCAGGCATTCTCTGAAGATCCGCTTGAGCTGGGCCTCGAGCTCGGGATCTATTGGGCTGGTCGTCTTGCCCTGTGCTTGGCCATTGGCTTGCTCGCGCCTGGAGATAGAGGTGATTGAAGAAAGGAGAAAGTCGGTGGCTGCGTCCATGGAGGCGACATCACGCTTGTCACCGGAACTAAGCAATGGGCCGATTAAGGAAGCACCGGCTTTGAGGGCGAAACTGGCGGCGATGGAGGGCACGATGAGAGAGAAGAATGAGATGGCGGCGAGCTTTTGGGCATTAGTGAATTGCATGTTTGCTAATTTGAAGTGTTGATTGGAAATGAAGATGAAGGTGGAAGAGGTGATTGGAAGTGTTGGAAGATTGTTGGAATGTTGTGGTGAAGATGAGATGATTGTTGTTTGATAAGGAGATAAAATGGTGAACACGTCAAGCTCTTATATACAAAACACACAGTATGTTGGATATGGTACAGTAGCCACAGCACGCGACGTCGCATGCATCCACTGCGTGGTGTGTACAATGCTAGTTACTCACCCAGAATAGGTGAGCATCCTGAGAGAGGCTCAACTCTACAAGCAGCTACAGTTGCGGCTCAGCTTCGTCTCGTCCAAGCGAACCAAAAGGCTTGCACTTGCGAAGAGAGGCTCGTTCTCAGGTGAGACTCGTCTGTTGGTATCTGACACAACGTGCCTCAAAATGTATGAGAGCCGCAATGCGGAAGGAACAACAACCTTGATCAAGTTGAAAAGCTTGGCAATGAGGCCCCTATCTTATTCTACCATTTTATCAACTGCAGCGAATCAATCTCTCTGCATGGCACTGCTGATGCTGAGGGTTGACATCGAATGTCGTTGAGGCGTTGCCCCTGATTGGTCGCTTGGGGTGCACCACATCAGCCCGGTCACCCACGCCTGGCGGCTGTGTTTCCTGAAGGAGCATTAGTAATCTTTGAATTATTTATGGCAGTCAGATCATGGGGAGCCCTGAGACGGTGGATTTGAGTCGGATTCTAGCTGTAAAGGAAATGCTTGTCCTAGATACAGATTGAGGCTCGCATACATGTCCTACTTAGAACCTATGAAGCTCGAAACAGAACGCTATACGCAGCTTTCAACGAGCCAGCCCGTTAAGGAGTCGTACCGTTTGACTGCAGCGATCGCAATTCAATACCGATCAAATCTAAGTGAGTCTCTTACTCAGTGCAATAAGCCGAGAATGAAATGCCACTCGCAGCCGTTTGTGAGACATCTGGTACCAGAGTCCTGTCTGTTGACCACAGCGGACAGTAAACGCCAGATTGCAGTTTCAGTCTCCAGGCCTCGCCAAAGGGCATAGAAGCAAACATCGGCTCTCGACATACGCACCTCGATTTATCTGTGCACGAGGATTCGTGGACGCTCCCCCAGAGGCGTAGGAGATGAGATGATTTTGGTATGTTTATTCCATCCTCACTATATATACACGAAACCGCTTCTTGTCCTGTCACTGAACCCGAATTCGATGGAATCCTCTCTACACTTCGCTCATTGCACCCGCAAACGAGTTTTCGAAAACAGATCTACCGTCAAACCATGCCACTCTAATCAAGTGGTATACCCTCATACTCCGCGAATCCCAGTGAGAGGTTCATGTTTTCTAACTCAAAATTAGTATGCCGGTCAGTGGAAGAGGTGGGAGAAGCAGAACTTACGCAAACACTGAGTAGCAGCACCCTTCAACAGATTATCAATCGTCACACACACAACCACCCTCTTTCCCGAGCTATGCACGCCAAACCCGCCCATCTCAACACCATGTTTCCCACTAATAGCCTTCACGCTTGGCGGCTCACCGGAAACCTTGACCAGTCTCTCGCCCGCATAGCGTTCCTGGTATAACTGTCTGATATCTCTGCTTGTCATAGATTTATTCAGAGGGATAGAGATGGAGTGGTGGATACCCTGAAACCAAGGTGCTACATGAGGGATAAATCCAACTTCCAGACCGAGCTGCGAGCTGATTTCACGCTCGTGTATATGGTCTGTGAGACTGTAGGGGATGATTTGACCAGTCAAGTTCTCGACATCGTTTTTTGGGCTGGGCTTCGTGCCGGCGCCGGAGTAGCCTGATACACCGAAGACTGTGGGTGCTGCTCCTATGAAGGGGACTAACGGTGCTATTCCAAGCTGTGCCGCGGTAGCATAGCATCCTGGGTTGGAGATTCGGGTGGCCTTTGCAATGTCTGATCTGTTGACTAGCTCAGGCAGGCCGTATGTCCAATTCTTATCAAATCGGTAGTCGGCAGACAAGTCGACAATGACGCTATTCTGTGGTCCCTTGCCTTCCTCGACAGCATCGACGAATGGTCTGCAGACTCCATTGGGAAGTGCCATTACCCAGCAATCAATCTCGCCATCCGCTTCCATGCGACGAACGTCTTCCGCTGACAGGTTCTCGTAGGTAATATCGCGTTTCTCATATCCCTTGAGTTTCTGACCAGCAAGCTCACGAGAAGATACATGTCGGAGATCCATATTGGGGTGTGCGTTCAGAAGACTGATGAGAGCTTGTCCAGTGTAGCCACGAGCACCAATCAGTGCAACCTTGGCTGGCTGAGTATTCGAAGAGTTGTGCTTGCCAAAAGGTGGGTTGGGGTTAGTGGTAGTGGCATAACCACGCAGTTGTGAAAAGAATCCTCGCGATGTTGATGCACGACTTGTCTTGGAAGCAGGTCTTCGTACTGTGGTCGAGAATGGTCGAGATTGTTGCTGTGCGGCTCTCGCTTTGGTCGAAGCACTCATACCTGACGCTGCGCTCGCTGCACGTTGCAGGCGAGCTTCCAGGTTTGCATCGCCAAGCATGGATCGGCCGTGCTTCGTGAACTCGGTCATGAGCTCCTTCACCTCATCACCGCTCTCTATTCCGTACCAGAACATGACTTCACCATCTTTCGACAGACTGCCCTCGGCTTTGTCGAAGAACCAGGTCAAGTTCTCGTCATCCTCCTTGACAGTCCACACCAATTTCGAGTGGTCCTTCTTGATGGCAGCAAACACGTTATCCGCAACGTTTGTGAGCCATCCAGCTTTGGTGATAGTGAAGGTAGCTAAGTTGGCGAGCGAGGTAGTTGAGTTTGGAGGAAGGACGATTGCCAGGGCATCCATAGGTTCATCGAAGTAGGCCTTGAATTCCTGAGACTTGAGACCGTCCACGTATCTGTCAACAGTAGCCTTAGCATCCAGACCTTCGCGGTCCCTAACAAGAACGTCCTTCAACTTTTGTATATCCTCAAATCCACCTATATCTGTCGCCGTGTCCAGCTTATTTCCACGTCGGATCAGTGTCCCAGCACCAGTATCGGTGAACAACTCCTTCTGCAAATCTGCGGGGTGAATGATCGCAACACTGGATGTTCTTGGAAGGAGATCAAGCAGTTCCTTGATCTCCTTGATCTTCAGTCGTGTACCGTATCTGCACCACCATTGTGACATCAAGTAGTCGTACTCCTCATCCAAATTGATCGCTGATATCTTCTCATTCGTGTCTGCGTTGAAAAGACCACCCTTCTCGGAAAGGTAGACAATCTTCAATGGTTGAAGCTCACGAGCAAGCTCACCAGCAGCAACATCTGCATTGACATTCAAAACCTGACCCTCAGGTGTCTCGGCCATCGAAGTCAGGATTGGGAGGCAACCAGCATTGATCGCAGCCTCAATCGGACCCTTATTGACCTTGTTGATACGTCCAACCAAATCATATTTCTCCTTGTCGAGATAATCTGCGCCGAAAACTCCAGAAGTGATAGGTCTGGCACGAACTCCCATTTCCTCTAATTTCTCCACCAATTTCAAGTTCTCCTCCAGAAAGAGCTTGCGTGCCACGGCTAGTGTCTTGCCATCTGTAACCCGTATGCCCTCCTCGAATTGAGGCTCTACTCCAGCTTCCTCGAGCAGCTTGTTGAGTTGTGGTCCGGCACCATGTACTACAACTGGGAATAGTCCGACATGGTTCAAGAACGCCAATGCTGATGTGAGGGATTCGAGATGTTCGGTGATGATAGCTCCTCCGACCTTGATAACGGCGAACTGCTGCGAAGAGACCGAGCTGAAGTGTGAAAGGTACTGCTGAACCTCTCTTTTTGATCCGATGTTGCTCAGTAGCTGCACAACCGTAGACCGCGTGGAGAAGCTGTCAGAAGCCGGAGACGCATACTCTCGTCTAGAGGATAGTGCTACTGTAGTCGCAGCCTTCGGGATTGTGGGAATGGAAGAAGTAGGAACTCGACGAGCAGCTGTGCGAGCTCTCCTAGCTACAGCTCCGGCTGTCGAACGTAGGGCTAGCATTACGAGGTTTGAGTGAGTGGAGATGTTCAGGCGTTGTTTGAAAGAAATGTGTCCCTCTGCCAGCTCCTCCTGAGCAATGAGGTTATTCCCAAGAGTTGTATCCTTTTGTCTATTTCATGGAGAAGTTCCGGTGGGGTTGAAGTGTCAAAAAGTGACGCAGACTGGAGAACAAAAAATCGTACTAGTATATGGCGGACTTGATCTTCTTCCGCGGAAGCGGTAGTGTGAAATGTACGGAGGGAGTATCACTTTTCCGGCTCAATGTGTTGCTGTATTGAGTTATTCAGCAGTTCACAGTCGGTATTCCCAGACAGAATTTTGCACTGGGAGCTGAAGTTTCCAAGACAGGATGGGGTTTTGAGGGCAAGCTCCGAATTCGCTATGGCCTGTAACAATTGGTCGATCTCCAGGTCTGTTCCCCGCTCAAACAAGAAATGGCAGACGAAAATTTGATATTTTAGGGGCTCTAATTACCTCAGGGCTGCTCTACAGGCCTCACGCCATTGCTTCAAAACCTTCTGTGCATGATGCATGCTGAAAGAAGTTTTAGTTTTTCATGCCGCATCTGATTCTTAGATACCTTACCAAGACGAAGACGCTTGACACAAAAGGTTTGCTCCATTCAGCTGCAGTCTTGATTCTAGGGAAATATGGCGTCTTGCACGTCATCACGGATTCAGACTCAAGCAAGTCACTTCACTCAGGACGTATCGTGAAGCAGTAGTGTCATGAACCACTTCATTAGTTCCTTCGATCCATACATAATACAGTCCTGTTGATCTGTCTGTCATCCACCAAGTGAGCCGTTCTGTACCAATAGGCAGCGCGGCATGGGCTCTCTCAAGAAATATACAACGCCTGTGGAGAAAAGAGCTAACGTCGAAAAAGCAAAAGTGAAAACGCCTGACGTTATACCCCGTAGTCCCAGATTGCTCGTGGCCAGCGATTGTTCGCATGCTGGTCCAGGCTGGTATTGTTAGGCCATAACGCTCCTTAACATGCGCCTAGTAAGCATTCATTCCATCATGCCTCCCATATCTACTGCTTAGTTACGAGTAGCGACAACTAGACAGATATTAGCATAGCTGGTGTGAGTAGCTGTCGAAGGGTAGCTTACCGGCTGGGACGATAATAACAATGAGCAAAATGATTATACCAGCGATCAAGCACATGCGCATCTTCATGTCTGTGTGGCAGTCAGTATGACGCTCCCCTTTCGCCATTAACACATTGTAGACATACCCTTCCACCACATCTGCTTTCGGACTCTGTTGGCACCACGTCGGAAACCTTGTGCGGATACCGCGAGGTTGTCGGTCTTATCTTGGAGGGAGTCTAATCGTTCACCACGTTGTGAGACCTTGTTGATGTTCTCGCGCATAACACCGACGGTATCATCGATTTGCTGTAATAATTGGTTAGCTACTGTTGCTCAGAATAACATGTTTTGAGCTGGCTAGGCTGCCTGGCGACATCCATGATTACGAGGTGTTGCTCATCGCAGATTCAACCGGAGCGCCCATGTTGTGTCCGAGCTAGATGAATGATTGCCTCCTGAAGATTTCTCCGCTGAGGAATCGTCCGGTCGAACAATATGTTCAATGTTGAAGGTTGTCAATCGTAATGCGTAAAGCTGACACGTGGAAGGGGTCCAGTACGTCGCTCGCTCTGACCCACGAACGACAGAATTATTTGAGCTGCATCTTCGCAAATTCTGCCCATTGCTTCAAGATTGCTGCTGTTTCAGTTGCTGTTATAGCCTGCTGGTACAATGTGATGCTCGTTGAGCTCGTTGAGGCACAGTGACGTCGAACTCCAGGCAACTCACACACAACACAACATCAAAAAAAACCAAACTTACCGCTTGCAATGCAGCCGTTCTCTGATTTCCCTGCTGAGGAGCAGTACCGGCCGCACCTCCAGCACCAGCAGCTGGCAGGTACGGATCATATGGTTCTTGACGACCTTCGGCCATTGTGATGGGTTGTTTCGGTGGATGAAAGGACCCTAAGCTCTGGTATCTGTCGCGCAAGTTCTGTCTGTAATCGCCGCTCGTGAATTGAATTCGTCAACGTTCGTTCGTGATAGAGATGTATGTGTTTGTAGTTTGGTTTGGTGGAAATAAGAGATTGAGATGTTTCCAGTTCCAGATGCGACCACTCTTCAAACGTACGCACGGAGTCCGATCATGTGACTGTGCAAGCTATTTTAGGGTCATTCAACCTGAGGGACTTTCACAAGCTGATAATTGGAAGATCTAATTCATACGAGGCAATTTTTCACCAAAGGCTTCCTCTATTGAGAGCTTCTTACGACTGGTTTTACGCAATGCAATTGCCTCCAGCCACTCCCACCACATATTGGCCCATTGTTTCTACCAGCCTCCCGCAAACGATGAAGATACGAAGTTGGTGGAGCCCAGGGTGTAAGTTACTGGTAGCTCAACTTCCTTCACCCCGTACCATTTTGACCCATTTGCTTGATCTCCTGAATTGATGACCTCCCTCTTTGTGTAAACGGCTGGCGAGGAGATTCTTCGGTTTGCCTGATGTTGGAAATCTAGCCAGTGCATAGCTTCCTGTCTCGACGAGCTGTGAACTATCTTAGTAAACCTGGGCACCGTTTTTCGCCGGCAAATAAGCAAGATTGGTGAAGCCCTCTGGTTATGGATATTGAGACCTCTGCCGACGAACCTCGTTGTTTCAAACTATTGGTGTAAGATACACAGTTCAAGATTACCCACTGCATAGCTGCACGAACTTCTGTTAAGCCATTTGCTGCCGTTTCTTGTCTAACGGGACTTGGCTTCTGAGAGCGGTGACTCTTGAATAATCATGGGTCGCTAGATTGAGGAGACACAGTCAAACTTGTTTTTCGTTTACCTAGCGTCTTGAGAAATGTCTCAGTCAGTGGAAGAAATTCCTACCGAGTAGCATCTATCACGTAGAGGTAGATAAGGTACGATGCGAAGCCATACGTGCTATATCAAGTACAGGAGCATGCATGCATTACCGGCTCCCTTTCACCGTTTACTAAGACTCCTCCATTTCCTCTGATTAGACAATGATTTTCATACCTCGCCTGCGAGACAGTAGGCAACACCAAGACCTGGGACCCACTTCCACGGCAGAGCTGGCAATTCAATACTTAATTGTTACATGCCTAGTACGCGCGGTGAGCTGGCTGTCTGACAGGACGATTTTCCAAGTACGTTTTGTTCACTGAGGTCGCCTCAGACAATGGGTAAATTCTTATGTCTTTGCTCGTTTGCTTGGAATTCTCAGATCATGTGCGACCAAAATAAGGTGGAAAATCCATGCCATAAACGAATGAGACATCCTTTGATCTTGTCTCATCCTCATTTCTTAAAGATTAATGGCGGAGTACCTTAGGCAATAATACATAGTCACGTGTTGATCTCAGTGGGTCCGTCGCGCCTCTTGTCTTTCGTCTTTCTCCCATGTCCACTAACCACAAATCTCATTCTTTCTGATTTCGCCATCAAGCATATCCGGCCAATCTAGGTAGAGCATGACGTCGGACTCATTGCGTACCTCTTGATATTGGCCTGGACGCGCAGGTGTGATATATTCGGGCTCCCCTTCTCCCGATCTGTTCACTAGTGCAAAACCAACCTCATACAAACCCTCCTGCACTGCGTGATAGGTGTGTATCCTCATTCCATCGATTCACGAGAACTCGGCGCGACGACTGAGCTCTTTCCTCGACACTAAAGTCTACAACATCGCCATCGAAAATGTCGTTGGCACATGGCTACTCTGTCTCGACGCCTGACAAACTCTTTTTCGGTACATCCAGATCATGTTAAAGAAGCGCTACCATGTCAGGGATCACTCCTAGGGCTCACAGCGGATGCATCAGATGATATATATAGCCAGAAGTTGTTCATTGCATAGTTGCATACGACTTTTCTGGCAAGCTTCCAGTATTCTCCACTCCGATTCATCTCATAACCTTGAAACAAGATTCCAAAACAAGCCTTGCCAGGTTTATCCGGCAGATTGAAGATCATTTCAAGTCTTTGCATAGTTAATGAGATACTTTGATGATCTGAAGTTGAAGACGGCCGTCTCGGGGTAACCTAATAGTCAAGTCTGGGAGGTATGAGCATATCTCGGAGTTTCTACGATCGTCACAGTCGTTAAACCTGACCTTACATTTAGTTGAATCTCTTTCTAGACAGGAAAATCCAATGGCGACAGGACATCGCCTAGCTTCCCACCACGAAGGTGTTGGGAGCCACCCATAGGGGCCAAACCACGACCACGTGCTTCACAATATGCCAAGTTTTCGTCGTTTTTAGGACGTTTGGGAAGGGCTCGTTGATCACAGTATCTGAACGCATTCATACAAAGGCCAACCTCTACACTAGCATTGTATGCTCATCCAGGTGAGGTAGCTGTCCGGTGTCTAACAGAAGGGCAACCTCAATCCCTTTTCGTGGCAACGCGATATAAGTGGTCTGCTGTGGCATTAGTAGTATTGGCCGGGAGCTACGTCTCCCAATAGGTGTAGAAATATGCCTTAGTAGGATTCGTCTGATTCAAAATGTCTTGCTTGGGCAGTTTTACTTCGGTAGGTTATACTATGGTGGGGCAGGGTTGAGAAAACCAATGTGCTGTTCCTGATTTTACTCTGCAAACTCCAACCGGGTTGGGTTTGGGGGTGCTTGCTCCTTGGTCTGAAAAACGCAATTTAAGGGGATGATCTGTAAAGGTTCCAGCCTAGCCCAACTCTGCTGTCAATCACATGGATGCTACTGAATTTGTGGATACTCGGTGTATATTGTCTTGTTCTCTTCGAGAACCTCTTATAGTCAAATCCTACCTATCTTCAACTCTTGTCTTTCCTTGACATGATCAACGATAGTATGAAGCCAAGCGGGTTCGAGTCCTGCGGATGAGTGGTCTCAAATCCCGTCACCCAATCTACTGGTTCTAGAGAAAGCTGGTGAGCTTCTACTATATTTTCATGTGGAGTCTGGGGCTTTATGGCGATGCTGAGTCGCGCTGGCTTTTAGGTGATGACGGTAGGCGAAGGGTACGTATGCATGAGGACAGACTGATTGCTGATGGATTCCCAGGCTACCAGTACGTCTTTTCAGCAGACAATTGTACCTGACCATGACTGCCACTCGAGGCGAGTCAGAGAGACGTGAAGAAGATGGTGAGTTCCAGATGCAAGAGCCGGATTTCAACTAAGCGCTCTCAGCAGACCATAGAGCCCGACTACGACTGCCACTCGAGGCAAATTCGAACGGTGTAGAAGATGATGAGATTCATCTATGTGTCTAATCTATGTGGTTATCGATATGCGGCGATGGGGTATGGGTACATATGGCCGCCAAAGTTGGTCACGCTTCCGTTGTAAGAACTCGATTGCTCAGTTCGTCTAAAGCATTTGACAAATTTGAAAGACATAAGCCTATACTCTACAGAGACTCTTAAAGGAGGACAGGACAACTAGACAGCAGAGGAGGTTGGACCCTACAGTTGGTCAATAACCTGTCCTTGATTTGTGATCGTTATGTATACCAATATCGGCCACATCGAGCCATACCCCATCGTGTGGCTTCATAGTCGAGACTTCCCAAGTTTCAAGTTCTCCCAATGGTCTTTCTGAAACTCTATATATGTTGTTCCTCTTCCCTCAGAGTCTATCCAAAACACCTTGTCCTCCGCGTGAATCTTGTCTGGGTCAACGCCTTCCTCACGAAGTGGTACTTTATTCTGCTTGTTGTTATGGATAGGTGTCATCTCTTTCACTAGTCTTACGAATACAGGGACTGCATATTTGGGGAGATGGATGCGAGAATATCTAGGACGGTCAGCCCGAAGTGAAATGAGAAGGAGAGCAACGTACTTCAGAAAGGCAGCAAAGTCGAGGGATTGCTCAAGACTTGGATCGAGGAAGATCGCAGCACAACCAGCTCTACCGTCATGACAAGGGAGCGTTACGCCGTAGACATTGGCTTCTATAACGCCCGGATACTTTCCAAGGACCTCCGCAACTTCTGCAGTACTGACGTTCTCGCCCTTCCACCTAAAAGTGTCGCCGAGTCGATCGAGGAAGAACCATCTCCCATCAGGTGTCCTCTTCAGCGCATCGCCAGACCGAAACCACAAATCTCCCTCCTTGAACACATTTTTCTCAAATTTCTTGCCAGTCGCCTCCGGGTTCCTATAGTAGCCTGCAAACACAGCTGTATCTGGGACAGCAACAATAATCTCTCCGCCGACTTCATACGGCTGACGTATCGCAAAGCCGGTTTTGGGATTGCGAGCGATGACTCCAGTGGCTTGATTGATTTGGACAGGGACGATGAGATTTCGGCTCAAGTATCTTGAAATTGCGCCTTGGTGTCCAACTGAACCTGCGAAATAGTTGCCTTTGCAGTAGGTCACTGTCTGAAAAACACCTTCCGACGATGCGAAGAACTCGATGACTTCTGATACACCGAACCGGTCTCTAAATTTGATCCAGACATCTGGACGAAGGCCGTTGCCATACCTGTTGATTTGTCAGTCCTCTGCCCATCGCATTAGCTATAGTACCGGTAGCAATACTTACATGCCTCTCACATGATGTTCCCCATCGCGAGGGGAAGCAGGAGCTGCCAAAAGGTACCGGGCTGTTTCACCAACATAGGTGATCCAAGTAGCTCGACTGTCACGTACTTCGTCCCAGAATTTGGAGGTGCTAAATTTCTTCCCGATACAAAGGGTAGTACCGGACAACATTTTACTTATTGCTGCAACACCACCAGTCCCGTGGTACATGGGCACTATAAGACACGTCAGCGCATTCGGCTAGGACCACAGTCTGCGATTCTCCGAAACAAGAGAATGACACAGCAAAGGACGGAATATATTAAGCAGTAGGATATC
Organism: Calycina marina; assembly: GCA_019669825.1. Taxonomy (NCBI): domain Eukaryota; kingdom Fungi; phylum Ascomycota; class Leotiomycetes; order Helotiales; family Pezizellaceae; genus Calycina; species Calycina marina. The sequence continues at coordinate 154,985 of MU253745.1, forward strand.
TCAAGCAGGAACTCCACTGCCTACTACGGTAAGTAGAACAAGTGAGCCATTTGCTACTTACTGCAATCGTACCACCTATCGTCTGGCAAGAATATGTTGCTACCGGCCCTCTACCGGCTCAGATTAGCCTGAATACCCACACTTGCTTGCTACTGACTGTCACTTACCGATGATGCAGCTGCGAAACCTCTGTCTATGTTAAAAGGAACTCCCTCCACCTTGGTTAGCATCCATCATGAACCCATAGTCAGCGGCACATACCTTTGGCATTCCCGTCGTCCCACTGGTATAGAATATGCACATGGGATTATTACCCTTCACTCCAGCCCTAAACTCATCTTCCGGTCTCTCGGCTTTCAGCGACTGAAGATGACTCCTCATCTGATCATCCAGAATACTGATCTTCATCCCTAGACCCTTCTCGATTTCATCTCTCACATCCTCAATCCTTCCCATCAACTCCACATCATCATCAACAAGTATCAGTTTACTCCCTGCCACACGCAAACAATGCACCAATGCATTGGCAGCAAGGTTATAATTAATCATCGCTGGCGCCGCACCAATCGCCCACAGTCCCAGCCAAGCAAACACGAAATCAGGACTATTAGTTATATAAAAGCTCACCAAGTCATGTGGCTGGACTCCTTGCGACAGATACCATTGTGCGTATTGGTTCACGCGCTCGTACACCTGATTCCAGGTATAGCAACCTTCACGAGACCAGATGCAGTCTTCGTTCTCCCTCCGTTTGACGGCCTCTTCAAAAAGGTAGTACAGAGACAGGCGTTGTGCTTTTGCGGCGAAGAGGTAGTCTTTCAGGATGCTGCGGGCTGTAATGATGGTGTCTAGGTCTTTCTTGAGGGCGCACTTTGCATCCACTGAGGAGGTGAGTCTTAGTAGGTGTTGACTCGTTTGCGGTGGAACTCGTGTCCTCTACATGATATTCCATATCGCCAGATATATTTTCTTGGAACTTTGTTACTTACAATATAATGCTCCGGCAGTACTTGCTAACACAGTTGCTGTTGCTGTGACTAATATCACAGTTCATATTAGCTCTTTTCTTCCAACGTGAATTGAAAGTCATAAGCGGGTTTGAGGCTGTTCTACTCACCCATGGCCATGATCAATAATTACAGCTTCGAAGCACAGAGGATAGATATACCAACAAACAGGAGAGCTTCGAGTTTTTGCTCGACAAACTCCTTATCCTCAAAACACACCGGCAGTCAGGACTATGTACCAATACCGAGGCTTACCCCAGATTCGATACCCGCCATGCAAGTCCACCCCCGCACAAAGAAATACCACGCTAGCACTGAAGTGGGAACTGTTTCTGTATTTGGCACAGTGTTTCCTGGCTATGGCATTTCTCGTGCTAAAGTTGGCAGACATACGAATCGTAAAGTGTGACTGATCTACTCGACGCGAATCGGGTCTGGCAAGTGAGCTTGGTCTATACTATCTAGGCGGACTCTCTAGTCTTCGTGTGCAGGCAAAGTTAGATATGTGTGATATATTACAGCTGTCATCACTTCGTCTATCTCTCGACTACCGTAGAACCTAGTTTAATAGCCCATACATTGACTCAAGCTCTCTGGCGCATTCAAGAAATCAGGATACCTGCTGTTATAGACAAGTATCAAGCAAGTTCAATAACCCTCGATAGAAACAAGCCTATTTTATCCCCAATAAATTTCTTGGACACCCATCTAATTATACCAGAACTCTTAAAAGGATAAGCACTTAGAGCTAAATAACTAAGCCAGATTTTACGATAAGCTTTCTTTTGTTGGCTTCCTTCCATGGCAGTCAAACTTGCTTTCTTCCCCTTCATACCAGTCTTGCTTTCCTGAAGCTCTGTAGCATCTGGAAGATTCTTCAAGAAGACAAACCCATTCTTCTTGAACACCTTTACACTCTTAGCGATTGCATTTGGCGAAGTTACTCCCAGCAAATCATAAGACTGTTTGAGCATGGACTTCACTTACCCTCCTGCTGGTGACACTATGATTGAAGCAAGCACCAGCGATTTCTCTCATATTCAGATGTGGTAACCAGAACTCATGAATCAAGAAACGCATCGTAGCAGGCAGGACTCATCGTCCATGCACAGCTGGCATCAGAAAGTCTATCCCAAGTCTTCCAAAATCATTGTCTCACAATATGAAGACCACTTACACCCAATCTCCATTCAATTGCCAAATTACCAGCCTTCCTCGCTGCATTCTCTTCCTCACCTCCTCATCACCAACAGCCAAGTACACCCTCCTCCACAATCCAACATGTCCAATTAACTTCTCCTCCCCATACTCTTTCACCTCTCTCAAAGATTCAACAGACACCCCATTCAGCCACTTCTTCCCATTTCCATTCCCCTCCGCTTTCGTTCTCTGGATTTCATGCCAGTCACCTAGCGCTTCAGTCTCTTCTTTGTTATATTTGACGAGATTTTTGGAGTAGCTGGAGAATATGTAAGGGAAAGACCCAATCTCGCTCATTCGAACATCGATGCCAGAATGCTACCTCGGTCAGCTTTGCGTTCTGCATCCCAGAGGTCTCACTTACCCGAATTCCTGTATTGGTAGCATCTTCGACCGATGCTAGCAAGTTGTCATAGATAGGGTCAGTCTCTCTGTTAAATGACCACCCTAGTGTTCTCACTTACTCAAAAGTCATGGTGGATGTAGAGTCAATGATTCTTCCGTTGATATGGACTCCAAAGTCAATACCAATAACATCATCATGCTTGAGAACGATGTCCCTGAAACCTGAATTGGGAGTATACTGTGCAGCAACAGTATGCAAGCACAACCCATCTGGGAATACCATGCCAGCACGAAGAGCATGGCCACTCTCCAGGCCTTGATGATCGGTCAAAACTCACACGCCTTCCTCAATCTCAACGACAATCTGGATGAGAGACTTGCCAGGTATGATAATCGTCTGGCTGTATTGAAGAACCTGGCCATGAACCTCAGTGACTTGACGATAATCGCTGAGGAACTTGTCATCCATGCGGTCACTGTAGCGAATATCTTCATCGGTGGTTCGGGCGAGGTTCTCCTCACATCTCTACTATTCGTGCCCTTTATAGTAATTAGTTAGACTTGCTTAGCTAAGTCATTCCGAACGAATTTCTGCACCCATGTTGGCGCATGTTCACTTTCGCTGATGCGAAGCGGCTCTTTTGCTCCATTTCTCTATTATATATCTAGTATACAGTACAATCGTGACTGCATTTCATGGAGCCTGTGACGGCGCATTATGGGTTTTGCTGGCTGAATCGCTCTCCTAAGTGACTCTCTACCGAGTGAGAAGCCACATGAAGAAGAACTGCACTGGGTATGAATATGCGAACAAGAACTGCGTCCTCCGGCTCTTCTGTGAACGCCCAACGGTCTGTCCTCCATCCGCGCTATTCTCAGGTAGAAGAACATACTTCAGCGAGCGTAGCTATGGCGGTCAGTCTGGGGAATAGCAACTGGGGGATGAGCACAAAATACCAGAAAGAGTGCATTAGCTGAGAAAGCATATGCAAATATAACCCATCCTACCCATCCTACCCACCCACCATTTCCACCAGTAAATATTGCCGATCCTAACAGTGTGAATATAACACCAACGAATTTGTAGCCTGAGTATGCAATGAGGTCCATAAGCTGCGAGTCGTTTGATATTGAGAGAAGATAGACTCCGAGCTTCAAGCCCAATATCTCTAAGAACACAACGACAGCCGCCCATGTTGCCGCTGCTCCTAATAGCTCCGGTTGGAACGCACCGCGTAATCCAGCTAACAACGTCGATAGAAGGATGTACGTGACAAGTGCCATAACTGGGATGTACATGTCGGGGCTGTTGAGATCGTCTCGGGGTGGCAGAAACCATCCTTCCTGACCGTTGGGACCGATCGACTGTTTGCGCGACCAAGGCTTATGTCTCCATGGAAATAGGACGAGAATTAACTTATTGACTACATAGCCATTGGAGACGTTGAAGTAGTGCTTTACTGCTGTGACGTTGACGAAGCGGCTGAACTGTCAGAGGTTAGCATGATCTTCATCCTGCTCTGTTTGGCTGCGCACATTTTGTTCTACATAATCTGTTCCATGTCTTAGTGCAGTCTGGCCAACCTGGAATCCCATTTGTGCCGTAGGGTCTGATATGAAGCCTCCATATGCCCCGAAATTTCCACCACCTCCCTGCTGAGGCTGGGGTTGGTATGGGTTTCCTCCATATGACTGCTGTTGGTTCTGAGGAACTGGAGGCGGAGGTGATCGTAGCTGTGGCACCGTGGAGACATGCTGAGGTACTGGATGGTGAAGGGGAGGAGATATCGCTGGCGGAGGCTTTCCGTAGTTTGGTCGCTGCATTTCGAAGAATGATACAGTGTACGCTTGTGTGTTAGTTCAGCTGCTCAAAAACCCCAGAGATGGAGGAATTCCCAAGATGAGATGTGTTGCCTAAGCCAGCTATTGCCAGATATTCTACTATTCCACATAGAAGTTTAGGCAGCCAATCACAAGCTAGCATGCTCACTCATAAGGCTGCATGCCGTACGGCTACCAAGCTCCCCACCACCATATGCCAGATCTTCTACTTCCTTTATTAATTGTTTTCTAAATTGTTATACGGGCTCATTTACACATTTGGTCACATCATGCTAGATTCCTTTGAGATACTGACCACTTCAGGGGTGATTCTATGGTCAAGATCGTATACAAATAACTCAGATCCCTCCATCATCAATAGCCTCATCTCCACCGTCTTTATAGAGGAGAAAACCTTACCTGGAGCTGGAGTTGCAGATGACATATCTGCTGCGAACAATCCCCCTTTCAAATGCGACCAACATACCCTCAAATGGACTACCGTGAAAGAGTTGGGCCTTATATTTGTGGTAGGTGGTTTCTGACTTCCGGTTGTCGCACCATATTCTGACTTGCGAGCAGGCCGTTTACAGATCGCTATTGCACCTTTCTTGGATCGATAAGCTGGTAGATAACATAAAGACGCTATTCGTGGATCTTTATGGTGATCAGCTGAAGAAACCACACACTACAATAGTAGAATGCCACTTCGATGAATACTTCGATCAACAGCTACGAGAATTGGAAAAGACAGCTTTGAACCAGGATACGAAGTCGGCAGAAGCTTCAGCTCTTCTCGAGAAAGCACCACCTTCTCTGTCTGGGAATCTTGGAGACGAGCCACCCCTACTGCCAGGCTTGCTATCCAGAGGAGCATCCAAAAACAACTGGAAGGATGCGACATCCAACGAATATACCCCCACGGCGACGCCTGATGCCTCTCGACCAGGCACTCCAGCAGGTCATCTTCTAACTGCAAAGGCAGGCCCGGGTGGGTCTCGGAGATCACGTAAACTCGCAAACACCCCATCAACACACGCTTCTTCTGGCGACGAGACATCTGCAAAGAAAAGAGCCGCGAAATCAAAGGCAAAGAAAGGTAGAAAGTGGGACGCCGATGGGCTGGTTGACGATGATAGCGATACTCCTCTGGATTACTCCGCTCCGAATGGTGCTACATCTGGAGAAGATGATGGTGAAGAACGTGCAGGCGCGATGGAAGAGATAGACCAGAAGACGTGGGGATCCAAGACCGGTAAAGGACAGTTCGTGCTGAAAGATTTGGACGATCAAGTGCACTCCATGTTGGCATCAGCAGACGCAGAAAAGTCACATTCAACTGCCGCGCCTGCAGGAATCGTGGGCTCGAGTATTAGCGCCATTGGTGGGCTTTTTAGAAATGTGGTGGGCGGAAAAATATTGACCAAAAAAGATCTTGATAAGGCTATCAAGGGAATGGAAGAACACCTTCTAAAAAAGAACGTTGCTCGGGAGGCAGCTATTCGACTTTGCGAGGGGGTTGAGCGAGAGTTGATAGGAGTCAAGACCGGCAATTTTGAGAGTAAGTCGTCTTCAATAATCGTATTGACACTGTCTAACCAGGCATCAGGTGTACAAGCAAGGATACAAACGGCAATGGAATCATCGCTACGGAAGATCCTGACCCCAACATCGTCATTGGATCTATTGCGGGAGATTGATGCTGTCACATCTCCATCAACTCTTTCGCTGCAGAAGAGACGACCATATGTCATCTCCGTTGTTGGTGTCAATGGTGTCGGAAAGTCCACCAATCTCTCGAAGATATGCTTCTTCTTATTGCAGAACAAGTACAAAGTTCTAGTGGTTGCATGCGATACCTTTAGATCGGGAGCCGTAGAGCAACTGGCTGTTCATGTTAGCAATTTGAAGGAGTTGACAGCACGGGAAGGTGGCAAGGTCGAGCTCTACCAGAAAGGTTACGGCAAAGACGCAGCAAATGTTGCGAAGAATGCTGTAACTTTTGCGGTTCAGGAAGGCTTCGATGTTGTCTTGATAGACACTGCTGGCCGTCGTCATAACGATCAGCGTCTGATGTCCTCGTTGGAGAAGTTTGCAACATTTGCCAGCCCTGATAAGATTTTGATGGTCGGAGAGGTAAGCATACCTCCCAGCTCTTGCATAGTTCAAAAGCTAACGAGCTCACAGGCTTTGGTGGGCACAGACTCAGTTGCACAGGCGCGTAACTTTAATGCAGCATTCGGAGCTGGGCGATCGCTTGACGGCTTCATCATATCAAAATGTGATACTGTTGGAGATATGGTTGGTACGTTGGTCAGCATGGTGCACGCGACAAATGTGCCGGTCCTATTCGTCGGCGTGGGACAACACTACAGTGACCTGAGAAATCTGTCCGTGAAGTGGGCAGTAGAGAAATTATTAAGTAGTAATCAATAATCGGCACGCCTGCATCGACCTTAAGTATGCCTTTCTCCAACATCTGCTCCAGAATGGTGATGATATAACTACACGTTGTCAATTTCAACTCCTCAGTATGAAGTAAAATATCAGTAAATATCAATCTTCTAGACAATTTCTAGAACCTCTGCAACTAAAATGTTGCAAGCGAGCTCAAGAATGAGCCAAGACATTTTAACAGGCCCACTTCGTACCTTAAGCGAGATTAACCTCTCCCACAGAATTTTATCTCTGAATATCGACCATTTTTGAGCAACCTACGACAACCATCTTAATCCGCCAAGATGACAAAAATCAACTCCGGTATGTTGTGCATCACCTGTCAAATGCTTTTGCTGCAGATCTCAATGCCAGAATTGCAAGACTGACCTGAATCAGCCACCCACAGCTCGAGACGCAAGTCGCGCAAGTCTCACTTCGATGCACCATCCAGCGTCAGACGTACCATTATGAGCGCTCCTCTCAGCAAGGAACTCCGTGAGAAACATGGTGTATGTTCATATGCCGGCACACACATCGGCGTATCTAACATTTCAATCAGGTCCGCTCCATCCCAATTCGCAAAGATGACGAGGTTCTCGTCGTCCGTGGATCCTCCAAGGCCCGCGAAGGAAAGGTCACCTCCGTCTACCGTCTCAAATATGTCATCCACATCGAGCGTGTCGTCAAAGAGAAGTCCTCGGGTCAATCCGTCCCTCTCGGCATCCACCCATCGAACGTTGTCATCACCAAGCTGAAGCTCGACAAGGACCGTGAGAACATTCTAGAGCGCATCAAGCTCGGCCGCGAGATCAAGGCAAAGGCGAAGAAGGCATAGACGGTCACGAAAAAATATACCAAGGGCTGGTTTGGGCGTGGACATTTGGCATGATACAACCTGGGCAGGGCGTTTCGATTGTGCTGCATTAGCGCATAGGATCAATGACAAACACAACAAATTATGGCCATTTCACATCTTTCGTGCCTTGCACTTTTTGTGAAATGATTCCATGGGAGTTCTCCCGAAGCCAGTGTCCGTCTCATGGCGTCGACCGTATTTTGCTATACATTTACTTCGGGAGGAATCTCCTCTACTAACTTGACGATTTAGGTGTTGTATTAGTCGTAGTCGAGGGCGACTGGCCTCTTTATCAGCCCGCTATTCTCCTTCATCGGACAAATGGATAAACGAGTTAAAACAGAGGCCTACAGTGACCTGAGGTCGATCATCTTGAGAAAGATAGGTCGATCCCACACCTGCAGACCATCCTTGAGATCATGATCTATGACGAAGACGGTTTGATGGTGAGATACATTTTGCTCACACAGTCTTTCCAACTTAGCTATCTATGTTGGCTATTTCCCAAGATTCAGCCAAGTGCCTTGATCGTTATAATCAGAAAATAACTTTATGTAGTCAGCACATTTCGGTACTTGAAAAAAATCAAAGCCTGCCATACCTCCAATGTCTCTTGAACCCTCGTGCTTCTACCCCAACCTGCCTTTTGTAGACGCAAAGCAGCATTCGCTTCTTGGGATAGTTGCGGTCTGCCAGCTTCCACCTGTTTCTTACTCAGGCCATGGGCTAGATGGTTCACGAGGGCGCTTTCAATGCCCGTATCTATTTGGTAAAATTGTTGATACACCACAATTCGCTATATCTGGATGGGCTTCAGCAGCATTTTAGTAATAGATTTAGGTGTGATTCACCAACACCCAGTGAAAGAGCTGCCATGGTCCGCTAATTTGGCTAGATGATTACATCTCTCTTTACTATCCCTGCAATGAATTCACTAGGACTTCGTCTGGTGATATAAGAAGCAGTATTGGTTAATCTCTCTAGGCCTCCAGGTGGCTATGCCAAAGGGGATTCCGTCGGCCACAAAACAGCTCATCGGGGTCAGATACGTCGGCCGAAACCATGCACCTCCACCACAACATACAACTCGTACAACTACTACCAAAAGAACACTCGTGCACTGCAACTAAACGTCAAACCGCCGATACAGAAGACTGATATCAACTCGCCTCAACTCGCCTCAACTCGCCTCAACAAATTCACACCACCACTAAGTTCCCTCAAGCTTGGAAGCTCAAGCCAGCAATTCAGGCTCAGATCGAAGAGGCTGCTAGGTAGCTCTACAGTTCCGGCAGCAAGGACAAGCTTGTTGGACCCACAACCGATGAGGTCCATTGTGTCACTAGAAGCATGTAAATTCCTTGCAACTAACTTGGATGTTTCAAGCTCGTTCGAAAACTTGTATATTGACTCAGAGGGAGCGGGATACATCGAGATGCAGAAAGAAGACCTCGAGAAGATGCAGAGAACAACAAGACAAACAAGAAGCAATAGACGCCTCCCAGTCAGGGACGCATGTCTTTACTGCATTCTTTGGAATTCTCTATGTTGAGGAGAAATGACGCTGAAGGTGGAAGAAATCACGGATCATTCTGTGTCTGTCCTTTCTTAATCGCTTTGGAGTCGTCGGATACCTGGACTGTCTAGTCTATCAAGCTAGGATTTGGGAAATTTTACGGCAGGTCACATTTACTTCACTCTCTATATTCTACCGTGATGCTTTTGTCTACTAGTTATCCGTTCATAGCTTTGCACATGAGGACGAGCGTGCAGAAGCAGAAGACGACAAGTTCCTGGCTTACATCGAGATCGGCAATCTCCTCGTCGATCCCACACGCACACTTAAGAATGCGGGTATCTAGAAAAGCCTTAGCGTGCCTCCTTCGGTCGCCATCGTCATGCAGTACATGGTAACGTCTACGCATGCAGGGCATTTGAGAACGTGTCAGGCAGCTGGGAGTCATTATGCAGAGGTTATGGCAAAGGAGTAGAGAGATGCTATTAAGAATGAGCATAATCTGCTATCGACAAGATGCATTAGCACAGAACCAGTAATTCCACCAGAATAGCTGTAGTCCTTTCTGGCATTACGGGCAGGCAGCATTTTCTTCAGGAGATACCACGTCCATTTTCACACCACTAGACTGGCATCAGGTCGGTATTATCAGATGGGCCACAGGCAATTCATAGCTATGTTCAGGGGGGGGAATTTCATTGCACTCGGATCTATAAACTTGATAAGTGTATGGTGGAAGATTGCCAGCCAGCTTCTCCCAGATCCAAATTAGGTTTCCCATTTACTGTTTTGTTAGACTTAGCTGGTTAGCACTGGATATAAGCTTCACCCGCTGGTTTTTACAGTACGACTCGCTGCATAAGAGCTGGGTTGGTCCAACCCTGCAAATATATACGTTACATCAAAACTTCTCAACATAAAGACGAACGTCTAATTCTTGTGTGAAATGTGATCTTGTCTATGTATGCAAGTGTCACTGTTTACCAGCGGTTTGAATGACTCTGTTAGCACGGTTTTACTCGCAAAGTGCTGCATAATATCCCATCAGAGATGATGAACCGGAAGTACAAGACTTACAGCATCGCTGTTGATTTTCCCGTCCTCGGAACCTCCATTAATAGGCCAGTCAGGGGTTCTCGGGATATCGAAAGAACCATCAATGACCACATGTTCGACAAGAACTCCCTTAGGTCCAAACTCTCTCGCCAGACTCTGGCCTGTAGCTCTCAGCGCAAACTTGCCGCTCGCGAAAGAAAACCTATTGGAGCTTCCTCGTAGAGACGCAGTAGCTCCTGTGATTAGAAGAGAGGGTGGGTGTGGCGCGGGAGTGACGTCATCTAGAATCAGCGGTAGTGTGCTTGGGCGAAGTGGAAGAATTTCTTTCTAAACATCTCGTTAGCCATATCTCACGCGGTGGAGAGAATTCACTAGGCATACCCATTCGCAGCATAACCACCTTCGGACTCTTCCAAACTCAACTCCAGGAATGGCTTTCTGATAGAGGATCCTCCGATTTTGAAGACGACAGCACTTGGTTTCTTGCCTTGGAACTATTTCTTATCTCCTCGAATGCGCTCTTGACTGTAGGGGTGATGAGACATCGGTGGAAATGCCAATAGCGCTTCCACCTGGTGAGTTGATCTCTTTAGCAATACTTGTGATTCTCTGGCTTCCTGGCGAAAAGAAGTAAGGGATATGATTTTGCAAACTTGAGAGCTACGGAACGTCCTGAGGAAGATTAAATTTGCTGTCACACGCGGTGCTAAGAGAAGACATGAGGACCCTACCAGTTCCTGCGCCTACAACACCTACGATGCTGAAGAATTTACTTGCTGCTGCCATATTCTTTGAGGTAAAGCGATTCTTGAGGTTCTTTGGACGACTTAGGGGTACGGATATGTACAGCTGAGGTGGAGAAGAGAGGACGATGTGTTTATATGTGCGTTTATTAATTGATAATGCCGTGAGCCTATCTAATATAGCTATTTATATGACGAAATCGCTGGTTTGTAATGTCTATATCATATACCTTCTTTACTACCCATCCCCTGCTTCTGCTTTTGCGACTCCTAGATGTACTTCACATACAGATTTCAATTGCTGTACTAGGAATTAGGAGATGTTAGAACTGATTGGAGATTTCTGATGTATTATCAATGTCTTGGCTTGAACTCAAGAACAAAGTGAATATCCAGCTAAATCGTTATTCTCTCTGTACTGTGAAAATTCCATCAAAATTTAGTAAAACTGAATCTCTGACTGGTATCTCTCTACAATTCAACTCTTGAAGCGGGTGGTCCACTTAAATTGGTCGTTCGTTGCCTGGTAACAAGAATGACGCTCTAGATTACATAGGTATGTAAACTCCTAGAACCACATCTGCTCTCAATACTTCCACCAGCTCACAACCACTACACTTCCGACAAGTGCAATCCCGACGCATAGTAGAAGTACTATATTATCCATCCAACATGCCACGACGACGCTCCCGCTCCTCTCTTGGCCCAACAGGCACACAATCCACGCTCTCCTTCTCGAACTCCAAAGTCCACAAACCCACCTCTGCCAAAGAAGCGCTCTCCAAGTCCACCGCCAAATTCATCTCCAGTCCCAAAGCCGAGCATACCCTAGATCTTGGTCACATAACCTCCGCAGCAGCTGTCGCATCGCAAGCGGCCATCGAGCTCGCGAAACCTGTAAAGGAGAAAAGCATCGAGGAGCTGCAGGCGGAGAAGTTGACGGATGGACAGATCAAGAAGTATTGGAAGGCGAGGGAGGCAGAGAGACAGGCGCCGAGGGTTCATCAGGCTGGCCTTGGGGTGGAGGAGAAGATTCTGAGGTTGTTCGATATGAGCAGTCAGTACGGGGTATGTGTATTCCCAGGCCTGGGTGGAACATGTGCTAATGGATCTACAGCCAGCGATAGGTATCGCGCGCATGAAGCGCTGGGTTCGTGCGAACAAGCTGGGTTTGGCACCACCCATCGAAGTGCTGGCTGTGCTGTTGAGAGAGGAGAAGAAGGGTAACACGGGCATTGAGAGGGCACATGTTGATGAGCTGATGAGCGCCAAGTTCGTTATTGGCGATACTTGAGCTGCTGGCAGCTGTCAATTTTTCTTACCCCCTTTCGTGTTAGGAGTTTGTGGTATTGTATATGAAGACACGGGGATTATCTTGAACGGGGCGTTACGGTTTGGCTTTCACTTCGCTGTACTATACTGGATGTACACAATGCCGGCTATCATTAACTAGCGTAGCTACTAATGAATAGCTAATAGCCAGAACTTGGACATGTCAATTCCGTTTTCGTTCTAAGGCTAACATGTGTCTTTCACCAACATCCTAGTTCTTTAGTACAAAATCAGACATCGCCGTAATCATGCAGGATCAGACATTATATTGCTGCGACGAAGACCCGATTCCAAATATGAAGACTGTGCCGGCTTCGGGCAGTCTTGTTTGTGAACCCGGATACTGGGCAGAAGGGTAATAGTTTCATAGTTGTCATCAAAAAATCAATCTGGTAAGGATGTACATCACTTGTGACAGCAGCAAAATGGGCATCAGTTACATAAAAACCAGACTGAAGTTCATATCCGCAATAGTCAAGACCCGGAGCTTTATTTTGTGCCAAGCAGGTCATTGACCCTCGTGCTGTCAGACATAAGATACCATACGCCTCCCACATGCTCCATATACTAACCTCAATTACCCATTCGTCAAGATCGGACCCCTATTCGCTCAAATGCACACCGTACGCCATAAGACCGAGAATATGTAAGATGTCACCAGAGCTTCAGAAGCCAGAAATTTCAGAGCTTGGTAACAAGTCCCCGTGTCAATGAATCCGGAGATCTCCTGGGTGTAGCCAGTTCACTACTCGAGCCTCCTCCATCGACCTCACTCTCGCTAGCTCCACCAGATCCTCCTGCGCAGCCTCCACCACCGCCAAAGCGACGCTGCTGTTGTTGCAGTCGTAGCTGATCCTCCTTTCTCCAGTTCATAAACCATCGGATATGCATGCTAGTCATCTGCTGATTACTCTGTAGCTCGGCTATCTGGTTCTTGATAGGCACTGTCTCGTTGAACAACATCATGGTCTGCTTGCCTTCCAATTCCGTCAGTGCCGAGGAGAGTTGGCTAATTCTCCTCTCTTGATCTCCAAGCAAGTTGAGTAGATACTCGTTGGTAGATTCAGACAACGGTTCTACCTGTGCAGAATCGGCCAAGGGAGTAAGTGCTTGGCTGGACCATTCTTCATAGTTTGAATGGCGATGTGATTCTCGTTGTCCGCCCTCCAAAAACTTGATCCGCCGCTCCTGTAGCTGTTCTTTATCGGTAAGGTAGCGCACATCAGATTGTAAAGTCTGGATCTCCTTCCTTAAAATATCCGCCATCGGACCCATCAACCGGAAATTGCACTCCAGCTTGTGAAGATTCAACTCTCCCCTCTTACACTGGTGTTCGCAACCATACTGAACCCATATGCACGGAACAATGAGCTCGACGCATTCTTCTTCATGCTGAGTCTGTTTGCATCTTAGGATATTTGTACCACAATGATCGCATTGCCTCTGTCGCTCTTCACAGGATTCTTCCCGGTGCTTGCTCATCGCGACTTCTTGATGGATCCCCTCACAATCTGGACAAGCAATATTATTATGTAGACAACCTTGGTCAACCAGTTTCCTTCTGACTTGCTGCAAACATCCTTTGTCCGGACAATCAACGAGGGCCTCCTTGCAATACCGATCGAGATGATTTCTCAACATACTCCTCGGAACGTGCGCTCGACAGCTAGAACATTCTACTAGAAGCGAGTCTAGCTGGTTGATTACGATTTTGTGCGACCGTGTCAAGGTGGCCGGCTGTGGAAGGGGATTTCGGTCGAAAGGACAGACATCGTTGTGTTCCAGAGCATGGGCGATACATTCTTTGCAAAATGTATGCTCACACTCAGTGTCGACCGGGTCCACGAAGGCTACCTTGCATATTGGACATATGAGGTTCTCATTCACGGTATCCGCGTAGGTAAGTGCTCTGTAGTCGATATGCTGACTTTCGTCTATTTCTGACGAATCTGTTTCAACGGCTTCTTCCACTACTTGAGGCGCGCGTGATCTGTATTGTCTGTTATGATGCGGTGAGTCAAGGGCCGAGGACGGGGTGTTTGGAGGTGGCACTGTTATATTGTGGAATGGTAGGCTCTCTGTAAAGTCAACGCTGAGACTCCTAGGCGTGTGAGCCACAGGAGTATTCGGAGGAGGCATGATGAACGGGTAGCAACTACCAGGCGCAGATGTTGAATTCCAGATGTTTATTTTTACACGTGGGATCTCGGTAAACTCCTAGAGGTTGACAAAGAGGAGAGTAAATATCCAAGAAAAGCTTAGAGGAGGTAGTTTGTCTTCACACATGCTTTCCTAGCTGCAGTTATTCAATTTCAATATCACAGTGGTAGGAACTCGTGGGTGTAGAAAGTATAGGCCAGTGGTACAGATGGCATACCATACACGTTTTGTCATAGTTTGGCGCTAGTACTGAGAGAGACTGTGTTCCATCATAGGTCAGCCATCTAGCTCTGTACACCCTTAGACCTAAACACCAAGGCCTGATATTTTGTGTTCATATTCAGCTTCATAACTTGGCCTTGCCATCTCTGAAGCCATTGCAAGGCACACATCCAAAGGACAGGGGTTATACAATATCCGAACGGGACTGCCCTCACAACTGCTAAGCCGGAAAGGCAACAATGTCAAATCCGAACCAATACTTTCTGCTGGCAGACCACATCAAGCTATCTCTGCTAGAAAGACAGCGGGCGATATCGTTGAACCTTGATGTGGGCACGCAAGATGGGCATATATCGCGGTCATTGGAATCTCTACGAGAAGGAATAGAAAGTGTTACGCAGGAACGGGTACGACTACAAGAAGCTGGAGAGACCTCGTAGGAAAACAGTCTAGATGAACTGACAACCAGGCTAATTGAAACCAGAGCATCCCTCACACTCTCAGAGATAGAGCACAGTCTACAAGCACAATATAATGACTTAGCATCGCAATTTGTTGGCAATCCAACAAGTACAACCGTATCTACCATAATCCACCCCAACGACCCTTCTCTCCAAAACGACTTCGACCACGCCTCCCACGCCCCGAATGTCGCCAACCCCACAATCAAGAAAGCGCTGCGATCCGGCTCAGGAAATATAAACGGTGGCTCGAAATCCGTACGCTTTTCCGACTCGCCGCAAGTCCAAACCGAAGACGAAGCTCGCAATACCCTCTTCCCCTACCGCGATGATCCAGCAGCTGGCCCACCCGACCAGTCCCATCTTAGCAAACAGCAGATTCATCTCTACCATTCGCAGGTCCTGGCCGATCAGGACGAGGCGCTAGATAGGCTCGGGCAGTCGATCAGTCGGCAGCGGGAGCTGAGCATACAGATTGGCGACGAGCTGGACGAGCATGTACAGATGCTAGATGATGTGGATCGTACCGTTGATCGGCATCAGTCGAGACTTGACAAGGCGAGGAAGAATCTGGGGACTGTTGCGAGAAAGGCGAAGGATAATATGCAGATGACTGTCATTCTGATCTTGATCATTATACTGGTGCTTCTTATTATCATACTGAAGTGAAGTTGGATAAAGCTGGCTTGGAATTAAAGGCGTCTGCGGCAGGTTTTAACACGGCAGCTGTGTAGGAGCTCTGAGTGCTGGAGCAACCTATATACTGGCCGTGGAAGGTTTATACTGCATATATTTGGAGTTCATGGCGTACAGGCCAGGAGAATGTTGCGAAGAGCGTTCACACTCTTTGCAACTATACAATTCTTGTCCATTTTTCTCACGCACAATAGTCCAAGATCCAAACGGTCCAGCCAAATACATTATTCCATTCCTTTATCAACGCAGCTATACACAAGTATACCCTTCCTGTCCCAACTGCTCTCTAAAGCCCAGGCTCCTGCGATGTTCCCGCCCTACAACACCTATAATCAGCACATTCCCTTGTCTCAACCAAGAAGTGAAAGGAAAAACCAGAAATACCAAGGGCTTCTATTATTCAGTGATGTGTAAATACTCACTTGTGCTTCTTCTCGGCATGCCCAGCAGTCTTGTCCTGTAAGTCCTTGAGGCTCTCGGCAGAATGGTCGCTACGGTCGGCGGCGACGGCCTCCTCGCTGTCGCTAGCTAATTCGGGCTTCCAGTGACCCTTGCCGTCCTTGGCCTTGCTGACGCTGTCGGCTTGGTGCTTTGCGTTGTCGGCGGCTTGGTCTGGGTTGTCTGTTGCAGGGGTTAGCTGGTTTGCCGCTGAATATTTGTATATTATTTGGGAAGGGGAGGAACGACGGGAAGAACGTACGGCGATCACTCTCCTTCAACGATCTAATAGCGCTGGCTCTGAATGTTCTACGGGACTGGAACGCAATGGCAGAACGAGGTGCGGCAAGGCGTGAAGTTCTCATGGGGAAAGACATGTTCTATTCAATCACCAAGCATTAGCTTCTCTCCAATGCAAGTGAGCTCTGCAAACAAGCTTACCTGGGTGATGATAGCTTGAGCTTGTTTGTATAAAAGAATTGAATGGGTGTTTTGGTTGTAGAGAGAGATTGACAGTGGCAGGTGAGAAGTGAACTTTTCCTAAGGTCTGGAAAGTACTGGTAGTGGTAGTTAATCAGGTACGGGCGACTGGTCACTGTTTCCTCGGTTATGCTACCTCATGAATTCGAGCCAGTTCGTTCGACAGACGTCATCGTCCTTTGACAGCTTGGTCAAAGCCGTGCCGTGCTCTGCATTTTACTTCAACTGAACTTTTGGAAAGTGAAATACAATAGACTCCATCAGATGAATAGGTAACTATGTTCGTTATTTCACGACAGAAGAGTTTCAATTGTATATCGAGAACATCCTCATTTTGTTCCGCTCAAGTCATCTGAAATGTTCAGGCTCCAAGATACTGAGCTCCGGCGGCTGGAGAGGTAGCTGGCACTGCCTCTCTGGTGAGCACCTGCTGTGTATACTCTTCTTATGGCCAGAGAAGAGGAAGACAGGTTGTGCTGGTAGGTTCGAATCCTACAGCTGCCACCCCATCATGCTCAAGTTAACAGCGTGGCTAGTAGGGCGGCGGACGAACGACTCGCGCACTCGATCCCCGACGCCCTCAGGGCACGACAACTCTCGCGCGGCTCCGGTCATAGTGGCAGATGGGATTGTGCTGGGTGCGGCCACGGGCGGTGGTCAGTATTGGAGGAAGGTGGCTGCAATGAAGCGTTCGTGCAAGCCGGCAGCAACTCCTCAGGGTTTTCCTACCTCAATACAGCCTCGATCGAACACTACCCAGGTCTCAGACTAAGTAACCCATCCTACAAAACGACATTTCACATTCAAAGCACACACAAGTCTGGGAATCTGGGAGATTGGGCGAGAGAGAACGTTGTTGGGAAGGTTTTCCCCTGAGAGGATCAGGGGGATTGTGGAATCACAGTTGCTGTGGCCAGCGGAGTTGCAACATGGCTTCATTGTGACCGTAGCCCACCGAGTATCAAGGGAGCGCAGACATAGGAGGACAAGCTGGTCTCCGCAGAGCCTGGTACTAATGCCACAAACAAAGCACTTCTGTCAGCGTGTATGTATGTATACGTAGATAGAAGCCAGACGGCTCAGTGGATGAGGTTGCTGGTCCACGAGTGTGATGAAGTGTCGTGCATTTCCCGGGGCAGATGCACTTCGGCAACTGGTGCCAAAGCTGAGCCATTCCGGCATAGCTGTCTTAAAGACGGCTGGATCCGTGTATGATCAAATCGATCAATCAGATACTGAGTTCACCAATCTCTCAGGATGAAAGAGTTGGTAGTGAAACCTTCGAGTACTTGGTATGGTTGAACTCGGTGATTTCATGTTGTCTCTGCGGCTGGTGGTTTGTTGTCACTAAACGTCCTAAGAATTTCATCAAGTACCTAGTGGCCATTGTGTCAAGTGAGACATTAGCAAACATTAACCACCCTTCCATTGCGAGACACATACTTCGACGCACCCTTCGGTGTCCTTAACGCCTTGGTAGGTGTTATAATATCCATCTCCTACATCCAATAGCCCCATACCATGTAGACTCTTTCCCACCAAGAGCTGCGCAGATAAAAAGCGCTGCAAGGCATTTATTAACTCTATCGACCCCGACAGCATCTGCGAAATGGTCCCCGAACACAACTGCTTCAAGCATTGTCGGGCAGTCCTTCCAAAAAGCGGGAAGTAGTAGCTACAATGTCTGTTCCTTCGTTGGGTTTGATGAAGGGGCGCATTGGGTTGTGAGAATCCCCTCGGAGAATTCATTTCACAACGACTGGGACAAGGTCCAGAGCGAAGTTTCTATTACACGACAAGCTAGCTCCAACTCTAATTTCCTCAATGAATTTAACGAGGAGCTAGAAATTTTGATCTAAAACTACCGTTCCCGTGCCCTATATCCATGCTTCTGGTTGAGGTGGTTATGTCGATGAGAACCGTACCCGACATACCTACATCATTCAGACCTACATCCTAGGATGTTAGCTTGACATGTTGGCGTACTTGAGCTAGGATGTTGACGAGCTGCTCGTAGAACTTTCGCCTCCAATCTGCAGACTTGTTTTGAAAGCCGATAAGAATTTGGCCATGCTGGCTCTTGGATGCCGGATTCAGATAGCGAAACTCCTGTCGTCAGCCCGTTCCTCTGCCTACAACTGAGTGACTCGCAGCTTGAAAAGCGCGACTTCACTACACAGCAAGCTGAGTTTGCTTCCATTACCGACTTCGCCTTACATCAATGCCACTTCTTTGATCAGAAGTCCAGGCTACCGGTCGAGAATCTGTCTCCAGAGGCTCTACCACTGGAAGTGTTTGGGTCTGAGAGTTTGAAGGGGACAGGACTTCGTGACTTCATCGACTGTAACTTGGATCATGGGCCATGTGTCCTAACACACCTGGCCCGACCTGATTGTAGACAAGGACTACCTGATCCACGGCGTCATCGACTGGTCTCGATGCCTGCCCTGCCGGCCGACATCCCCTTGACAATCGCACTCGGCCATCAAAACTGTTTTCCCAAGACGTACTACAGAGAATATTCCCCTGTTTTAGAACGGTGCGCGAGCGGACGTAGTCAACAGTTCTTTGAGCGCGATGTCAAAATTGGCGTGCGTACACTTGACATGCAACAGAAAATGGGAGACTTGGAACAGTCCACTCGATATTTGGACAATAATCTGATGTCGTGCTAGTTGTCTAAATTCTACCCTGAAACCACGTATTGTGCCCAGCTCTGCATGAAACTGCATGCAGTGAGCTACCTAGACCGAGATACCGCTTGCGTTGGCAGTAAGGTACAGTTTATGCGCAATGTGACCCAACAGACCAGTCGGTAGGTAGTACCTACCGCTCATGACAACCCATTCATCTACAACTACTCCATGCGCCGATGACGGAACGGATCATTCATAGCAACGCAGAACATTTAAGCTCCTTGTATTGTCTTGCACATCATCGTCTCAAACGACTTTGGCACTTCCAAACCGCGAAAGGTAATATGCTTACAAGCTTAGCTTTGGACGCAGAAGAGGGATCGGTATCCATTAAGAAAAGGAAAATACAAGCCTAGAGTATATTGGGGGACACGTTGATTAAGGTGTGGTAGAGTAGCTGCTTTAATACATGTAACGGCAGTTCGATCGATATACCGTTCCAAGGGCTGTTCCAAGTGCTAGGTGGTGTGACATGTGACTCAGGGCTGGGACCTGGTTGATCTTCCAGATCGATCCATCTCGGATTTTACCTTCTTTTGTGTCCTTCGTACTTGGCGTATGAGTAGAATAGAATCGATATAGTATCGTACTCCCATACGCCTCTGCGGATTCTATATTGCTTCTGCCTATGCAGAAAAGAAAGTGCTAACTAAACATCTCTCCACCTCTCACAGCTGCCAGGAAATTATTCTTGTTTTGGATCAGATATATAGGTAAGGAAGGTAGCTGCGAAGAAAGTTGTGACCAAACCCTTATTTCGTACTCGTTTGCCTTCCACCGCTGTGAGATTGCAAGTAGACCGTGAACATCAACCACGTAGAGAAGTGAGCAGCAGTGTTAGGTAAATAGTTTTACAAGTCAGAGTAATCGTGTGTTGCCTATATGCAAGTCGTGATCGACAGCCGTTCTCATCCTATGGTCCAGAAACGAGAATATCCCCTTCAGGTCCGTAGCCCCAAATATTTATGCCATCCTGAACCGCGTAAGGAAAATGTTGGTATTGAAACAGAAGCAGGATTAAAGGTCATGGCCCCATCCACAAAAAAAACCAGCGACAAAGCCCATGCTACCGCCTTGAAGACAATGCCATCATATCCATCTTGAAAGGCATTAGTCGAGTTGCAACCACCAGATACACCTGCTCCGGTAAACAGAAAAAGGAAAAACCATCGTCAACACCGGAAGCGCTCATCGTACAAAGCAGCGCTGACCATAACCGTCGCCAACCCAATACATAACAGAAGAAAAGATTGAGAGATCTTGCTGGTCCCCCAAACACCTCGCCTTCCGGTCCCCAAAGAGGGAAGAAACATCGTTCTATGTAACTTGATATCTTTTATTCTCGTATGAAGTCACCGCTTCATATTCACCAGAGAACAAATGCTGCCCAAACACCGTCGCAAAATGCAATGCACGCTCAAAGCATCCCATACAGTCGGCGAACACAATCTCCAAATTAACAGGTGCTGTCGATACATCCAATTCAGGTCGCGCCGTTTTCATCTCAAGGAATAAGGTCAAGGGTGTATCGAAGATTTATACAAAAGGATTCGTTGAGGGTGTTGGTATGTGATGAGAGAAGTATCGATGCCAGTCCGTAAGCATGGTGTCCGCCAAGAGATGAGAGTGTTTGATGATGCGAAAATCATTAGTGCAAGATGGAAGACAAACATCTGCAACTGCAGTGAATGAGGGCAGAATATATCTACCAACGTCGTCCTAGGGGGGACTGGTGGTTCATCCTGGCGGGGGAAAGTGTATGTGGTGGACTCGACATCCTGCCTGTAGCTGGGTTGACGATGGGAATGGCACTACGAGTGCGAGTAGCAGCTGGCTGGTGCATCTTGAGCGATGCTGTATGGTTGTTGTATGGGGGAACGTATGGTGTAGTGTTAGTGTTCAAAGAGAAAGTTTCGGGTATAACTTGATGAGCTTGTGGCGAATGTTCAGGGCTGCCACTGGAAAGCGACGATCGATCGGAACCTGATGAGGTGATCGAGTACATGTCTCTATCGGCATCGTCGATGAGGTTTGGACAGAACTCTAGGTCATCATCCATATCAAATGAACGACCAAGCTCGAAGCGTTGACGAAAGTTGGCGAGTGCCTGAGCCTCCTCTTCTTTCTTCGCAGTCCGCATTTGTTGTTTTGCATGCGAATTCTGGCTCAACCGAGGCGCACGACGTCCCCTACCAGTGTGATGTGAGGCTGTAGGGGTAGTCGTGCCGCCACTGGAGTGTGCATGGGAATTGTAGTGATAGTATTGAGACATATTTGTTGGGTTATCTGCTCATTTGACGACGTTCGACTTCGAGATGCGGTGACAAGGTTCTTTGAAGCGTAAACAACAAAGATAATCAAGGGTGGTGATTGATATTGTAGTATGTGAATATGGGTGAGATGGATTGCGAAGGATTATTAGAGTGTTGGTTATTGAGGATGAATTTGATGGGATGGATGTGATGTGAGGGAAGAAATTGGAGAGGGGGTGTTGCTGCTTGCTGCTTGGGATCAACAAGCACGGCACTAAATTGCTAGCACGAAATAAGTTAGGCCTCAGTGGGTGGCAATGTCCACTTTTCCGCCACTCTATTGGCTGCTGGGATTCAACCACAGGATTTGCGTCGATAGCTTTCTCTTGAGCCTTTGTACTGGACAGGGTCAAAAAGATTGAAGATGAATCATCTGATGCTGGCATCGCTGATGGAAGCATACTCCGGGTGCCTTCATCATCCTCCTACGATACTCTGTTGCAATTGTGAAGGACGACAATACAGTGATTGTACGCTTGCTTCAGCCTGCCCCATAGCTGCCCCGTGAGCCTTGAACTGAAACGGGTTTAGTATGCTATCAAGGTTTCCATCGAGCTGTCTCGTTGCCAACAAAGTCGCAAGCAGAACTGCAAGTCTATAGAGTGGCTGGATTGCTGGAAGGTTGTTGCGGGGGAGAACACTACGGCTTTTGCACCATCTCAGAGTTGCACCTGGCGATCCTTGAACTCCGTTGAAGTTCAGATCAGCGCACTGAGCAGCTCGAGGCATGTAATGAAGACTTGGTCACTTTACGGGGTGTGCGAATCCAGGGTTTGGGTCGGTTCTGGCCTTGTTTCTCCCCTAAAACTTCTCATCTCGATCAAAGCCCTTCAGCCTTTCGGTACCCAATGGGTTCTTCAAAATCAACGTCTGGAACCCGACCTCTTCTGACACCGTCTTCTGGTCTCGGTGGTTGGCCACTTCTTAACGCCCTGGCCGTAAGCTGGAAGCCAGGGTCCACCCAAACACCCGCCGCCTCTTCATCAAATTAGAAACACGTCAAACAGGAAACACATCAAACAAGAAACACACTCTCTGCAACTCCTCAGTGTTTGAACAGAATCAATCACCTGCCTGCGGTCCTCAACTACTGTGTGCTTTGATATGACTGCAATGCATTGCACTGAATGTCGCGCTGCCCGCAGGCTTCGAGAGATTATAGTTTCTATTACAAGAACCACACTGCGCCTCCTCCCGTAGTATCCAGCTCCGGGTTCTCTTACAGCTTCTGGTGTACGGTGGCCGAGAACTGCTGGCCAGCAAAAATAATGCGATGTGACACTGCCATGCAATGCAGTATGCAAGCCACCGCTGTCTCGAGAAGCGCTGGCCAATCGAGGGCCGGTTCACGCCATCCACCTCCATCACTCACCGCTGATTGAAGAGAAAAGGGAGGATGGTAGAAAAACAGGGGGCAGGTACCATCGATCCGAGGCCGAGAAGACTTCAGCGTTGGGCGAGGCTGAAGATCACGGTTGGGATGAGGTCTAGATTGAGACCTCCGTCTTGGACACTACCCTACATAAGATAGAAATCTGCGGGTTCTTGTATGCTATGATATTGGGTAAAGTGAGTGCGATATAGAGGCAACGACTCTCCTCACTTCCGAGTATCGAAAAGCAGCCCGCTGCCTTAGACTTCGATACCGAGGTGAAGTAGTAAATACAAATCTGATGGTACGGTCAACTCTGGCCCTTCGCCAGAGACATGTGGTGGATCGATAGATGCCATGCAGACCATTGAGAGCTGGTGTGCTTCTATATAATCAGAAGTAAAAAAGTAGGTGGGCTGAAGGATGAACATCAAAAAATCTAAAGCTGGCCTCATTGACAGCAGTCATGAAATCGCTCCACGTCAAAATAATCAGATGTTGCTTTGCCCTTGGAATGTGCAGAAGGCGAGAGCGGTACTTCTACCACGTTTTAAGGGCCCTGGATACAGGCAGGAGAGTCTGACATGGCTATTAGCCTAAAGAGCCATTTGGAGTTGACCAGCAGGGTACACACTTTTCGGCATTGACTCAAATATCGAATTTCACGTCAGTCTCTGGGGCGTCTCTTGCTGTGGGTATAGAATGAATGAGCATAGTGAACATGACATTCAAATTCCAGTCCGTGAGAACAACCTGCAGCAAACGTGAGACATAGACTCAATCATGTTTAAAAAGGTCTGTGATTGCCTCTTTACAAAGAATTCCGTTCCATGCTTGGACTCTATAGATAGGTAGCCTTCACCTCTTTGCCATGGGTGATGACTTCATCCCAAGTATGCTTTTTCTGGTTGCTGCTTTTCATAGCCATCCTCACCCCTCTCCTTACAGCGACAACCGTAGATGAATATATACTGGCCTGTCAGATGATGATTAACTGTGTGGATTTGCTTTCGTCTATTGAGACCCTACTTCCAGCCAACACGCTCTGCACGCGTTCAGCAGATGGCGCGTTTTCTCCCCAAAGATATTGAACACAAGTACACTGGACCAAACGTATCGTGCGATCGTCCCAACTACGGAGGGCTGCCAATCACAATTGACGCTCTGCAGGCGCTGCTGATGCGAGAGTAGCAGAATTGTCGCAGTCATTTAACGCACCCGCGTGTTCAGACCATGTCTGGTCTACCGGGTAGGTTCCTCGGGACCAGGCTTGACAGGAGTTGTGTACTATTTTATTTGTCTAGTCCGCGTGCTTTAACAAAGCGGTTAATTTGCTCTTTGCATGGTTTCTCGTTGTACTGTTCCTGCACCTCATAGAATGAAATGACTTCTTGGGTGCAGTCCACAACAGCCTCAATGTCAATGTCGCTCTCTGCCAGCCATTCTTGGAAGCGCACCACTTTGGCATCAGCAGCACTCTGTGCCCCTCCATTTCCAGACTTAGCCTGAGATACGGACCTCAGAGCTTGATGTGCAGCATTTGCCATGTTTCCCGCGGATCCGCTTGCACTTTGGAGACCAGTTGTGTTTGGGCGTAGTACAATGGATAGCAGAATTGCCGTGACTGCGACGATGTGTGGAGCAAATAGAAGTGGCATGTCGGTCATGTAGTGGTCATTTATGATGGACCACGCAAGTGCAGACTCCTCCTGTGTGAGAGAGAATATCGACTGCAGAGAAGTCAGGCTTCGGTACGGCTGATGAATGATCATCTGAGAGCTCATCTTAGAGATGAGAAAGAACTCGCACTCGCCGAGTTTTGACGTATCGCTGCTGAAGAAATCTAACAAAGAATCAGCATAGTAAAGAAAGAGAACCTTGGCGGCCATACCAGGCCACAGAGTCCGTCCCTCCGCTACAAGAAGCCTGATATGGTGTGGACATTCCTCCATCTTGCAAGCCAAATATACTGCTGCTGCAATGACCAGATATGGATTCGTCCGCCGAACCTCAACCTTGGTGTAAAATCGGCGGATGTACATCTGAGCTGTAGCAATTGCTTGCTGTCTAACTCCCAGTCGTTTCCCAAGTCGAGCTATCTCTGCATACAATCCAGTCAGATTTCTCAGGCTATGCACAGACAGTTTCTGGGTACCACTTACGTTGATTGAAGTAGATACTCATATGTCGTAACTGTGGAAGAGGATACATCTGGACAAGTTTTGGCTCTTCCTCTTCCAGCTTCTTCCGAAGATCTGCCAGCTGTTCTCTTGTATACTGCCAGTTTCTACGCTGCGTCGATTCCCAATAGTTTGCAGCCATCGTGCCTTGCTTGTTCATGTAGTATGGTTTGTGCTTCGTAATTGTCTGAATTAGTACCTGTAAACAGGCGTCTGTTTGTTATTTACCTCTGATCCATGCCTAATTTTTAAACGATGAGCAACTGGATCTTTGCACTACCCCTCCATTAGTGAATTGCCTTACGTGAATATTTGGTGGTTCGGGAGCTTCCTATTTTGTGCTGCTGTGATATTCAGCCTTGTTAATCTGCACAAGAAGATTGGCCGTGTGGGTTTTAAAGCCGAGTGGACCTTAGCAAGCTACCTCCAACCTCTGACGAAATTCCACAACCAAGCTCTTGAAGGTGGACAGCGATGAATTAAAGCTGCCTTTTCTTTTTAGCAGGAGTAGATACATCACTATTCTACAACCTACGCCGAGCATTGCACCTATGATACGCAACATCTCAACTCCTACAATTGGTCCTCAGGTCGACCTCTTCAAAGCTATGCAACAATCATAACGAGTATCCTCACAGACAAGATGCCCGACCGCGAGTCCCAGTCATCTAGAGATGCTAGAATCGAGGAGTTATGGAAGAAACTAGATCCGCAAGGTAAGGGGGAGATCGACGTCAACGGCTTGAGACGCGGTCTGAAGAAGATCGACCACCCGCTTAAACATGCTCAAGATATGCTGGAAGATGTTGTAAAGGCTATAGATAAGAACGGGGATAATTTCATTCAGTATGAAGGTATGTTTTCAGGAAACGAACTTAGGTATCTGCTATGAAGCTGTGATCACTGCTAACACATACTGCTTCCAGAATTCCGTACATTCGTCGATCGGACAGAGAAAGAGTTATTTAATCTATTCCATTCGATAGATAGGGATCAGGACAACAGGTTAGACAAGACGGAACTGCAAGTTGCGTTCAAGAGGGCAGGTATGGTTGTGCCACAAGCGAAACTCAACCAATTCTTCGCAGAGGTCGACGAGAACAATGATGTAAGTACTCCGGAACTTGGGGTCGAAGGATCGAAATTTGACATGGTTGCTAGGGTTATATAACTTTTGACGAATGGAGGTATGTGAATGTCTTCATACCCGATGTTTTCGGATGTCCAAGATGGCTGCAAAGCTACGGCGGAAGAGGACAACTCTAGTCTGAACAACATCGAACAACATGTTTTGGATCTCCCATATACACAAAACTTAGATCCCCAAAATTTGCGCCAAGACAGGGTACTTTGGCCTTATTCAAGTTTGACTCTGACACTTTACAGGAACTTCTTACTCTTTCTTCCTCGGAATAGCCAAACTCCGCTCAGGGCTGTACTATCATATTATGCGTCAGCAGTATCTCTGAACGCTGAAGGTGACACATCAATCAGAGAAGATACCCTCGAAGGCTTAGGTACTGCATTCCAAGTTTCTTCTTACCTCAATTTACTATTCGGCGCGATCATCAATATTGCGAAATCCCCGCCTTCAATCTCTCCGGCAACAATAAATGAGCCAGACAGCGTGGAATACAATCAAGCGCCCTTCATCGAAGGTATGTCGTACTCCGGATCTCGTCAGACCTCTCACCAAATACTAACTCTTCCTTTAGGCGCCGCCGACAACTACCAGTACCCTTCCACGCTGCAGCCCGATACTCTCTTTGAAGACACTCCTGCTAAGAAATCGTGGCTAATGCAAATCTTGCCTGACCCAGGTTTCTATCTTGCCGGTGGTTTCGCAGGCGTCATTTCGCGTAAGTGCATAGTCATTCCCAACATCATTACATTGTGGTCAACGTGACGTTGTTCCATATGACTAATTATGGCACTCCAGGCACCGCGACTGCACCCCTTGATCGTCTCAAGGTATACTTGATCGCCAATGTTGATAAGGGTGCGCCAATCATAGCGGCGCAGAAAGGCGATGCAGCAGGCGTAGTCAAAGAGGCAGGAAGGCCACTCGTTATCGCATGCAAGGAACTATGGAAGGCTGGCGGGATGCGAAGCTTATTTGCTGGTATGTTGGGTCTTCTGACATGACTGCTTCATTCACTGACAATATCAGGTAATGGCCTGAATGTCCTCAAAGTCATGCCAGAATCAGCAATCAAGTTTGGTTCTTACGAAGCTGCAAAGCGTGCATTGGCCCGCCTGGAAGGTCATGATGATCCGCAAAAAATCAATCCATACTCCAAGTTCGTTGCTGGTGGTATTGGAGGAATGGTTTCGCAGTATGTACTAATCTCGTTGGGCGCCGATCAATCGCTGACCTCATCACAGGCTTGTCGTATATCCCCTAGATACGCTTAAGTTTCGGTAAATTGTTCCCTGTCCCTATAGGCCTGTTCTCTGGCTGATTTCATCCTATAGTATGCAATGCGAAACAGTCTCTGGTGGTCTCCAAGGCAATGCACTGATCAGAGCCACCTGGGCAAAGATGCGGAAACAGGGAGGTATCAGAACTGCCTACCGTGGACTTGGTATGGGTTTAGTGGGCATGTTCCCGTACTCAGCTATAGATCTCGGCACATTTGAACTCATGAAAGGGGCCGTCACCCGCCACAACGCAAAGCTTTTGGGTTGCCATGAAGATGATGCCATGCCGGGATCGTTCACCACAGGTTGCATCGGCGCATTTTCTGGAGCTGTAGGAGCCAGCATCGTCTACCCCATCAATCTACTCCGGACCAGACTCCAGGCTCAAGGAACTGTTCTGCATCCGCCCACTTATGATGGTGTATGGGATGTGGCTAGGAAAACCGTCAAGAACGAAGGTATGAGAGGGCTCTTCAAGGGTATCACACCAAACTTGTTGAAGGTGGTACCTGCTGTCAGTATCACCTACGTCGCCTACGAAAACGCAAAGAAGTTCTTACATTTGAAGTGAGCTTATCGACGGTCGAGCTTTGCTATCCATGATCAGAGCATCAAGATTCACCGCAACTACTAACAACGTCACACCTCCAACACACCTTGAATTAACATGCACGCGCGATGTATCCACATTCACGCTACTATATCAAAGAACAGTCACGTTATCAGCCTTTAATATATAGAAGGTTGAAACTGCAACCAAAAGCAGCTGCATTTACATGGCGTTCCAGCGTCGTTGGTTTTCTGATTCATAAATTTTGGCGTTATAAGGATACCCGACATTGGGCCTGAGGCTTAAGGTCATACAGCATGGAGATGGTCGTGTGGATAGGACATATTTGCAAATAGGTAGATTTCGAGTCTACGAAGGGTATTGGTCCTTCATGGTAGCATTTTGGAATCTATATGGGAAGGTCTAAGATATCACATATTCTAGCTGGATCAGATGATTTCCTACAATGGAAAGACTTCAGACACCTCCCAACGCTGCACTCTACGCAATTCTAGGTATACAAGCTGCGTAATACTAATTAGACAAACAGGAACTGGAACCTCTCTGACCTTGGCAGCTAATTCCTCCTATGCGACTACACTTTGTCTTCACCGTCGACCACTTGGAGTTGGCGACATCATCATCAAGGCCAATTCTTTAAACTATGCGCAAGTGAGAGCAGTTGAGTTCAGCAGTGCTCACGTGGTGTCACACAGAACGGAACACGTATTGCTCTGAAGCTGACGTCCTCGCTAAGTATTACTGTACAGCAAGTCATATGCAACGACTTGGCATCAGAACTCAATGTCAGAATTACCGACGATCTACTACTGTTAGATAGTTCTTTTTTGGTTCTCGCAGATGTATTTCTTTGGTACAACCACGCATGCAATGGGCGTAGAGGGCTTGAAGAAGTGTCATTGCGTCACTGCAGTGCTGTGCCAGTGTGCAGCTTATTCATTACAAGTCTTTGCTCACCGGGTCACAATTTTGATCTTAAAGGTCTCCTCTTCTTGAACACATCTTTACTTTCTTCAGTCTCTTCACCGTCTGGTTTGTTCCTCGCTCCAGCTCTTCAATTCCTACGCTGCGCTCCTTTCTGCATAATTCAAGATGTCTCTGATTTTTCCTGGCGGAGTGCATGTTGCGGCACCTCATGGACTCCCAGGTTTTCGGTGGGTTTCTTAATTCTCTTGTATCATCTGAGTGAAGTTCTCCAGAATCTTGACGATCTACAGCTCTTGCCTTGAAAGAAATTTCCCACATGTCCAGATTCCACAATCCTTCCAAAGACTTGAGCCATGGAATCCACACTGACCATCCACAGTCCTCGCGCCGAGCTAACCATCGAGAGCGTGCCGCTCATCGAAGCTCGCAATGCCAGTGTCCCAACTCTAAACATGTTCATCGACGCCCGCGATACTAGTTTCGGCTGGGCAGCATCCATCGTCGAGATCAAAGTCGACCAAACTGTGCTTGCGCTCCAATGCGTCAGCGCACCCGCAACAACGACATACGACCCCATCGAAGACGCGGACAAAGCTGCTATATCCGTTGGCTGCGGTGATCATGCCCCTGTAAGCTCCTTTTCTCATCTTCTGCCTCTCGCATAAGTCTACAGGTAGATAGCGCTATAGAACTGATGGCATTGCAGATTGCAACAGTAACAGTAAATCCCAGCCGCTACACCCTCTCCTCCGCCCTCCTCTCTCCGGAGGTGCAGTTCACAGCGCGCGAAACCTGTACCCTCGCTGGCACCACAGTTGCAACATGCATTGCGACCCTTGGCGCCTCAGCTGCTCTCTACACCACGATGTGGACGACAACGGAGACGATCATGGGCACGCAGTATCACCGTTTCAATGTTGCAATTACGGGGGGTACCGAAAAGGCTGCTGCTACGGACGCTGGGTTTAGTGGGCTTGATGGAAGTGCTGGGAGTGGATCTGGAGGAAGTGGAAGTGGGAACGAGGGACCGAATACGGGAGCAGCGGCTGCTTCCGGATATGGCATGAGTGGCAATGGGAACGGGACTACGCAGCAGACTTCTGATGCCGGCGGGCATGGTAGCCAGAAGACGAGCGTGGTATTGCTGATGTGCGCGTTGGCTGGCGCCATTGGAGTTGCAGGTGTGGCTGCATTGTAATTGGACCATCCCATAACCCCAAAGACATGAGATAATACTTTACGATAGTGTGTCGTATCTTCTAGACTGTACAATAGGTCCACAATAGACAATAATGCAGCGAAGTAAATGCTGGACTCGAAACCCTTTCATGCAGACTACCCGAGTTCTACGTTTTCTAGAACAACTTGCCACATTCCCTTTGTTCCCATCACATGTCATTGCCCCTTTAACTATCCCTACCTACCTCATATGTATAGTATACTGGTGTGGGTACAAGCCAGGCGAAACAAGCGAGAAACCTCTTAAGCTGACCTTGCGTCTGCCACGCAGGTACAGCATGCAACCACGTCGTCAATCGTCATCCGCCTCATCAATACCTCCAAAAGTTCTACTGATCACTATAGTATGTCATAGCCACTCATCCACTCCGCTATGAGATTAAACTGTTGAGAAGCCGCGACCTTGCTTGCCCTGTGTCGTACAAAACGAAGCGAGTTTAGTTCACTTCAAGTTGGAATAGCTCCATGACCTTAAGGTAACGTACGAGCAAAGCTGTAGTCTGCCAACGTGCGTAACAGCATGGTATGGTTGATAAGGCTGTACAGGCTAGCTTCAAAGAGCAAAAAGCTTTGTATTTAGTATCCCTCAGCACTTCTCTTTTCGTTGGTCCATCGTGCCTTTCTCCTCATCACCCTCATGTCTTTGTATTTGCCGGAGTATGCTTGCTCTGCGGCATGGGATGTCCCCAGTACCAAGAAGCGTGATACAAGAGCTTTTCAAAAGCGAACAATCAAGTATACTTCACTTGAGGACAGTCAGCAGTTCAATGCAGTCAGGGAAATTCCTAGTATCATTTGCGGAAATGAAGACACACAAAGTAGGAGAGCTATTTAGAAATGCACATTGAACATGTCAATTTCATCGTTCGATCTACCTCTCATCTCTCATCTCTCTATTATACGGCAAGCTCAAGGAAACGCTATCTTCAGGTATTATCGTGTGTATCATAGACATAAAAGCTTCATCGTCCAAGTATGTGCGAGAAGAAAAAGAAAAAAAAACCTCATTTCACCAAATTCTCCAATTAGCATACAAGCCATCCCATAACACCCGCCACCGCAGCCATCAACCCAGCCCAGTTTCTTACCAGGCCAGCGGCACCAGATTTCTTGGTCGTCGTCGCCGCAGCCGGAGCACTGCTCGTAGCACTTGGGCTCGGCTGCGTCTGTCCGCTCGGGGTATTACTCTCATCGTCCGCAAGCGGCGTAATTTTCAAACCCGTAATCGACACTCCGGAGCTTGACTTCACCGTCTGCGTGACATCTAACACCGTCAAGGCGACCAATTTGCCGTTGTTTGGATTCGAGATGCCGTTATCGAGGAGATCCTGCACTTCCGAAGGTACAGCAGGAATGGTAAAGTTCTTGCTGAAGGTCCCGGTGGTGGTAATGAGCGAGTCGTTGCAGGTTGGCGGAACGACGGTGGTGTTTTGCGCGGTGGTGTCTTGCAGGGTGGTGATGCTGAGGGTATTGAGTTGTTTTTGGAAAGTATCAAAGTCACCAACCAGGTAGGCGGAACCGTCGTCGTTGAGTGTTACGAGACCGTAGTTCGATACTTCTTGGGTATATTCGTAAACGATACCCCCAGATAGAACGGGGGTGACGAGTGGACCGTACAGAGCTGGGACTTCAGTGAAGACTCGTGGATAAGGCTGGATGCAGCCATATTCGCTGAAGAAGACGGGGACGCTGGTGTTGGCGAAATCGGAGACCAGGACATCGTAGCCAGATGTCTGGAAAGAGGAATCACCGCACCAGGAGTATGAATTGAGTGCGAATACGTCGACTCGCGATGGATCAGTTGCGTCGCCAGTCAGACTGCATTGGAGATAGTTCCAGGTATCCAGCAACAAAGGTCGAACATCTGCAGCACTGTATCCCACAGGAATCGTTCTGTTGGAGTGCTTCGCAATATAGTTCTTCAGATCTCTTGTAACTGCTCTCATGTACGAAGGAACCGATGAATCACTCTGCTCATTGATAACCTCATTACCAGCAAAGAACAGAAGGGTGTTTGGATATCCCTTGAAAGCCTCCACAACTTCGAAGATTCGGTTGACATAGACGGCATTATAGCTCTCCCATGGCGCAGCTCTGTTGATGCTCTCACCCTGCAGAGGAGAGTTAACATCGAGCAGCAAGTAGATGCCGACTGCATTGAAGATGCTGGCGCATAAGTCATGGTTGATTGTAGGATCCAGGTTGTAGACTCGAATAGCGTTGACACCCAGTCGTTGCATCAATGCCGCATCTCTAAGACAGGTAGTCCCATTGCTCAAGGGATCATTACCTGGGTTATAATCTGAGGAGCCACCAGGTTGATACGCAACGCCGACGATTTGGAATCGCGTGCCATCTTTCGGATTGACAAAGTCAGAACCCTGGACCTCGAGGGACGGAACCGCCGCACAAAGTGATGAGAAGAGCGCGAGGAAGAACGCAAACTATGATTAATGCAGTCAGTCTCGAAGTCGTTGTATGGGGAATTGGTAGGACTGTAGAGAAGCGAACGTACAGTGTTTGCAATCATGTTGATGGAATTTCCTAGAGATGCGGCCAATCGATGATTGGCTGTGTCTGGAATTCTGGGTCTCAAAGTGGGAGGTATCCCTATAATGAACTTGACGTGAAAATCGATAGAGACAGTGTGTGTGTAGACAGCGAAATAATGACAACGGCAATCACAGATGTAAAGGTAGAAGCGACGGCAGGGTAAGATCGACGTGAGGTGAGGTGAAGGCGCGATACGAAGTCTTTCACCCTTGGAAGAAATCGATCAAATTTCCAAGAAAGTATTCACGACGCTGGATTACTTACGCTAACATGGCATTGGACTCGAAGCCAATCATAGCAGTCTAACAAGTCATACCTTCCTTATTCGATACTTCCTTGAAACACAATGTACATCCCTAACTTCTTCTGGAGAAACAATCGAAGGGAGTAGGTAAGTTTGGAGGGACAGCAATGAAGAATTATGAGTATCTATTGTAAAGCCCAGGACGAGAGGTGCTCTGTATTTGTACGCCAAGAATCAAGTCATCCCCAGTCCAACTCTCGAATCAAAAGAAGCAACAAGCCCATAAAATTTTACATATCTATCTATCCGTTGAACTCCTTCACCGTGCTCTCCTCGTATCGTCCTGGGATAAGAGCGAGAGGAACAATACCACTAACGTGCATATCCGGACCATAGACGTGCATGCTAAGCTTCAGCTCTTGACCGACAGACTTGATGTTCTTCAGACCCTCCTGGTAGTTGGGACCTGCACGACGGACCCAGATCTGGACATTGTGCTCGATTAGAAGACTGCTGACCTCGCGAAGAGCGCGAATGACACCCTTGAACGTAGATGCAACATTGGTGAAGTTGGCAATACCACCACCGATGAACAAGACCTTACCCTCCGGTGAAATTGGGGCGCGGAGCATGAGGTCGAGAACTGTGCGAGCATAGTGGTAGGTCTGAGTCTCGCTGGGGGCTCCAGAGTATTCACCATAGTTGGCAAGCTCATCCGAGAAACCGGCACTGGCGATTGCATCAGCGTATACAACCGAAGCTCCTCCTCCAGCAACCAATGTCCAAATACGGCCTTTGCTATTAAGGATGGTGAGCTTGAGCGATGCACCCGTCTTGGCGTCAAGCTCGGCGATGTAAGCCTCCTCCTTGCTCATCTCACGGCCAAATGGCGCTGGAAACTCCAAAGGTGGTCCAGCATCAATGTTGACCTTTCCATTGGCAGCCTGGACAGTAGCCATTCCGAGAGCAGCTGGTGAACGGGCAACCGCCCACTTGACACCACACTCAAACTCAGCAGTTTGGTCAATCTTAGCAGCCAAGTCGAGGAAGTGAACTTCAGCGGAAGTACCGTCCGAGTTGGGGATGACAACAAGAGGATTTATCTCAAGATAAGTGAATTGGCAGTCAACATAAACAGCGTACAGTCTTGAGATGAAGTCGATCAGAACATTGTGGACGCCTTTAGGAACCTCCTTGAGAAGACCCTTGGCTATTTCGGCATTCGATGGATATTTAGACAGGTCGACCGGAATCAAGAGCTTCTCAGCCTTTGCATCAACGTCTCCAACATCAACTCCTCCCTCGTGTGTAAACAGAATCCAATCACCCTGTGATTTATCATGTTAGCATTCTATCTTTAGATTCGACTGCTTCGCAAAACAGAAACCAAGCAGCTCATGCTTTTTAATGAGAT
Organism: Calycina marina; assembly: GCA_019669825.1. Taxonomy (NCBI): domain Eukaryota; kingdom Fungi; phylum Ascomycota; class Leotiomycetes; order Helotiales; family Pezizellaceae; genus Calycina; species Calycina marina. The sequence goes on from MU253745.1 coordinate 189,686, forward strand.
GAATGTGATAGCATTGATCTTGAGTGGATGCAGGTACGAAACTTGCTAGCTGCCACTATTTGGTCCCACGTTGATCGGGGAAAATGGGGGAAAGTTGCTGGTCTGAGCTTCTCCGTTCGTCCGGCAGCAGATTTGGTTGCTACCGAAACTGGCCGGAACAGAATGAACAAAACGTGGGACGTTCCCGACTCTTCGTACCATAACAAGACTTTAGAGTTAATGCCTCAAGTATTTTCCACAACTTCATGGGATTTGATAGATTTCTTTTAAGGACTCAATATCTGGACTTTCATCTTCATACTCCACCAGATTTCGATTCTCGGAAAAATGGAAGCCATGTCAAGAAGAAAGTTGTACATACCTCTCTTTGTGAGTTGATGTTGATGTAGTATTCGGTTCCGTCTGGATGTGGTACGAACGGCTCGACCAAGAACTGTCTGAGGTACCCGACAACGGTCTCAACTTTCTGCTCCTTTCCTGCGCGCTGAGCGATCCACGCCTTCGCCTCTGGCCATGTCTTATTCAGGGCCAAAAGACCGCTCTTGCCTCTTCGCTTGATCAATTGATCGGGCTTTGCGACGAATTTGGAGCCTGGGACAAGGAGCCACGGGTATGAGGTTTCGGCCTGGTCGAGGATAGCTTGAACTGAAGCATCTTCTGGGAAGTAGAGAGACGCTAGCTTCGAGGGAGCATTGTGTGTTTCTGACTTTGGGAGAGGGGAAGGCTTGATGATTGGAGCTCTTGTGAGGTGGTAGTTGATGATGGCCTTTCCGTCGGCCTCGGTGATGGATTTGGCAGCCATTGTGAGCTTGATTGACTGCTTGATTGAAGTCAGTAAAATGCTCACAAGCTCGAATAGTGCGTATCTGCTAACAGGGAATCTATAGAACAAGCTCTTTTCTCTTTCTGGTACTTGGACCAAGCTACACTCGACACCGCTCAGAGACAACTCAACAATTTGGCAAATGAGAAACGGTGTAATAATGGCAATCTTGGGTATGTGGCCCTGGAGCATACGAGAATGAGGAATGAGAAGTCGGTGATACGACAATATTCACTCTTTCTCGACTGCAGCAGGAGGGAGGGGGATGTGCCATTGGCGATATGAGGGTTGCAACTCAGGAGACCGGAGTTTTGACGTACTTACCAAAGAAGCTGTTATAACCAGGGGCGGACTCCTCCTCAATTGAAGGCTAATCGAAAACAAAAGATGGTCGGCGAAAGGGAATACAGTGATGACAAAGTATTATTGTTTGTGGGATTGTGGGATTGTGGGATTGTGGGACGAACACCGAAGAGAAGAGAAGTCAGAGTTGGATGAAGTACTGTGGTGCAGGTACAGGGTGAGGTGAGTTTGGAGTGTTGACTTGACTTCGTTCTCACTTTTTTTGGTTGACTCGTTGCGACCCAACAAGAGACCCTTGAGTTGCTTCAGTGGATGCTTACCCTGCGTACAAAAGCGGGGCGGCTAATGCTCCCAACCACCAAAATCACTGCATCAGAGCCCAGGAGCCCCGTAAAGTCAGTGTAGCCCTTGCCAGAGGAGCTAAGCGGAGAGTCAACAACATTTCTCTTCCACAACTTATGCCACCCTCATAGGAAACCCCTTACGGACTTCTTTCGTACAATACAATACATGAGAGAATACGCAACATCCTCCATCTCAATCAATTTACTTCTTCTTTCGAACCTCTTCATTGCCGCCATCGACCCTCTATCAAACAACTCTCTACTGTCAGCTTACACTGCAGCTAGTTATTCGACCTAAATCGAGGTACCGGTCAAGTCAGCCATCGGAACCCTCCCTCTTTGCAGCAGACATTAAGGCCTCGGCTTCGAAAGAAAGGAAGCAGACTTTGAGCACACGGTGCAATTGACGAGACAATGTGAGTAGTAAAACAAACCCAAGCTTAGGAGAGCTGCGCTTTCATCAACGTGAAATTTATACCACAGAACAATTGCTAAGACATCCCGACCAGAACTCCAAAAATGCCTGCCGCTACTACAAACAGTGATGCCAAATCCCCCAACCTCTCTGCCGACACTCCCAACGATCACATCCGCAGATTCACAGCTCCCAGTCGGTCGCTGAGCCCACAAGCTGAACACCTCCTCTTCCACGAAAAGACAAGATGCTTTGTTTATGGTCTGCAACCACGAGCTGTGCAGGGTATGCTCGACTTCGACTTCATATGCAAGCGCAAGACTCCCTCGGTAGCCGGTATCATCTACACATTTGGTGGTCAATTCGTTAGCAAGATGTACTGGGGAACCAGCGAGACCCTTCTCCCAGTCTACCAAGACGTAGAGAAGGCAATTGCCAAGCACAGCGATGTCGACACCATTGTCAACTTTGCCTCATCTCGTAGTGTCTACAGCTCCACCATGGAGTTGATGAACTTCCCACAGATTAAGTCAATTGCCATTATCGCCGAAGGTGTCCCTGAGCGAGTGAGTAGAACTACGTCCAGATTTCCGCCCAAAATCCTAATTGTGCTTTAGCGTGCCCGTGAGATTCTCCACGTAGCCCAGAAAAAGGGTATCACCATCATTGGCCCTGCTACCGTTGGTGGCATCAAGCCTGGATCCTTCAAGATCGGCAACACTGGTGGTATGATGGACAATATCGTCGCTTCCAAGCTTTACCGCAAGGGTTCCGTCGGATACGTCTCAAAGTCTGGTGGTATGTCCAACGAGCTGAACAACATTATCGCAAACAACACAGATGGTGTATACGAGGGTGTGGCCATTGGAGGTGATCGCTATCCTAGCACAACTTTCATCAACCACTTGCTCCGATACCAGGCCGACCCAGAGTGCAAAATCTTGCTGCTTCTCGGAGAAGTTGGAGGTGTGGAGGAATACAGAGTTATTGAGGCTGTGAAGAGCGGAAAGATCACAAAGCCAATTGTCGCATGGGCAATTGGTACTTGCGCCAGCATGTTCAAGACTGAGGTTCAGTTCGGACACGCAGGTTCATTCGCCAACTCTCAGCTCGAGACTGCCAACTTCAAGAACAAATCCATGAAGGAGGCCGGCTTCTTCGTACCAGACACTTTCGAGGATATGCCAGCTGTTCTTGCTTCTGTTTACCAGAAGCTTGTCGATGATGGAACCATCGTCCCACAACCCGAGCCACAAGTACCAAAGATCCCAATTGACTACTCTTGGGCTCAAGAACTTGGTCTCATCCGAAAACCTGCCGCCTTCATCTCCACTATCTCTGACGATCGTGGACAGGAGCTTCTCTACGCTGGTATGCCAATTTCGGATGTCTTTAAGGAGGATATTGGAATTGGAGGTGTCATGTCTCTGCTCTGGTTCCGTCGTCGTCTCCCAGATTATGGCAGCAAATTTCTGGAGATGGTGCTTATGTTGACCGCCGATCACGGACCGGCTGTTTCTGGTGCTATGAACACAATCATCACAACCAGAGCCGGAAAGGATCTCATCAGTGCGCTTGTCAGTGGTCTGCTGACCATTGGTTCAAGATTTGGTGGTGCTCTTGACGGTGCTGCCGAGGAGTTCACCAAGGCTTTCGATAAGGGACTTAGCCCACGTGACTTCGTCGACACCATGCGCAAGCAGAACAAGCTCATTCCAGGTATCGGCCACAGAGTAAAGTCTCGTAATAACCCAGATCTCCGTGTCGAATTGGTCAAGGAGTTTGTGAAGAAGCGCTTCCCCAGCTGCAAGATGCTTGACTACGCCCTTGCCGTCGAGAGTGTCACCACCTCCAAGAAGGACAACTTGATTCTTAACGTCGATGGTGCCGTCGCCGTCTGCTTCGTCGACCTGATGCGTAACTGCGGTGCCTTCAGCTCTGAGGAGGCTGAGGACTACATGAAGATGGGTGTCTTGAACGGTCTCTTCGTGCTCGGTCGCTCCATCGGTCTTATTGCGCATTACCTTGATCAGAAGCGTCTGCGCACTGGTCTCTACAGACATCCTTGGGATGATATCACGTATCTCCTCCCTAGCTTGTCGACCGGTGCGCCAGGTAACGAGGGCCGAGTCGAGGTGCAGATGTAAAATTGTGCGATCTTGTGTATTGGTCTCCCGGAGTTGGCTTTTTATCTGATATAAATTGGCGAAGCAATCGGTAGAGAAATACTTGCTGTAGCACAACCTTCTAATGAACTTCCTTCTAGACATTTCATCTTATTCATATGTATGAAGAGCGCCAGTAAGTGCTCGCCGTGCTTCCTTTTTTGCTCGCCATCATGCTGTCTTGAGACGTTCGTGATGCTCTTGTATCAGCACGATGACCTAGTCCTTTACTTACTCTATCAACAGCTGGACTAGCAGCTCCAAGCTTTGTGATGCCCTCAAGAAAATATATACATCAACTCCAGCGCCGAAGAAGCAGGCGTCATCGTCTTTTTGTTAATGTTTATTGGATTCAATACATCAACACTTGGTTTATCAAAGGAAGTTATATACACCACTGCATTACCCATGAGCGCCATGGGTGAATTGGCTCGACGCCTGTCAACTTGGACATACCAACCGATACCTGGCCAAGGCACTTTGATGTGTATGTTAGTCGAACTGTATGCAGACAATGCTTCGCGCTTGGGATGAACGAACGAGTGGTCAGTTTGATATGATGTGTTCATTTGTGTCGGTTTGTTTGAATTTTGTTAGTAGGTATTGTGTTTTTCTTTTTTGCTGCTTTGAAGAACGTTCTCTCCTAAGGTAGTAGAAAGGTAAGATGATGTGCTTATATTGGCAACAGCAGCCGATGTTTAACATTTTGCCATGGAATCTGGGAAGGGCGGGGGAGAAAGGAAGAGAGATAGGTGGGATAATGTAGTACAACTTCTTATACAATTCATGGAGAGTCTATCACTACTCAACACAACTGTGCGCTGTCGCAGTAGCTATTTCATCAAGGTCGGACAGCAAACCAAACGTGCAGTAACACGCTTCATTTCCATTCACCAGGTGGGCAAGGTAGAGAGCTACATCACAGACATACGGCCCTGGCACAATCACCGTCCATCAAAATGAAGAGCGCTGGACGGTGTGAATCCAGATGTGGCAAACTCAACGATGCTGACCGGTGAGGACGCGATAAGGGAAATGAACATGAACGTTCAAAACTCGCTAGATTCTAAGTCCCAGGGATTTCATATTATACAGCCAAAGTTGAAGGGGTTTGGATCTCATGCACTCAAAGTTTAAGGGTTGGAAATGCTACCACGACTTGAATAAGAATCACACTGAAGCCTTATCGTCTTCTGCTGCTGTTGCATCTCTTTGTTGGTAAGACTAGAAATGTAGTGCGTTTCAGGCAGGACCAAGTGTCACTATGTTATAAGGATAAAGGCTATGTATATTAGTGCTCCCTGTACTTGGGGCAACGGTTCTGTAAATTTCAGGACAACAAATGGGGTGATATTGTTGTGCATTGTAACAGGTAGGCTAAGAAAACAGGCACATTCTGACGTTGGAGCGAGACATTGCATAGATTAGTGGCACATGAATTGTGAAGATATAGGTCCTAAGCTGGAAGAAAGCCATACTGATGCTTTTCTATGAAGGTATGGCAACGAATTGTGTACTTTAATGTGCTGCAATTGTACTTTGGGTGTAAAGAGAGCAGAGATTGAGTCTGATTGCCGCATGTGTTGTAATGGTAGGGACAGCTTTTGGTAACACACCGCTTTCATTCCTCCCTGGGAGGTTTTGCTGAAGAACGACCGGGCCATCTCAAGGTGTGTGCTCAACCAGTAATTGGGAAGCCATTCATCGTTCAGTCGCTCAAGATCCCTTACTCGTGATCCGGGCTAGCGACTTACTTGCCCGTGTGGCATATTCTCCACCGATTCCTTGACATCCTCTATTTCCTCGTCTTTTGCGTTTGTCCCTACCAAAGCTTTCAGCTCGTTCCATGCCTTGTACACCTGCTCCCAAGCCGCGACAGTCATCTTCTCGCTGCTATATTGAGCAACGTTCATAGTCAGGAACCACAATGGTACAAGCGCCGCGCGAGATTTAGCAGATCTACGTCGAAAGCGGTAGGGTCGGTCTATTGAGTATTTCTGTGCAGCTCTGACGGGATCGCGAGTCAACACCATCTCGTATTGTGGAGTAAGAGATTGGGTGACTGCCCTGGCTGGGTTCCACTTTGGCATCATTGCTTTAAAAGTAAAGATGAGGGTGCGGCATGTCTGCGTTCTGTCCAGATGGCTCTCTATTGGTTCTTTGTTGTTTTTGTCAGCGCTGTAACGTTTCTGTGACCAATTTGATGAGTGATGAAATAGAGATTTGGGGATTGCTTGACCATCATAAAATTTTCCATGGAATCAGTGTTAAACATGTGAACAGATCTGTTTTGTTTGGATAGCTCTGTCTGGTGACTGTTGGATTGGCAGTGAACAGTGAATAGTGAAACAGTGCTGAGCGTGAAGACTAGTCGTGATGTTTAGGGAAAATATGGCAATTGCCAAACGTAGGAGAAGTAGCTTGACTCACTGTAGGAGGGGTCAGAAACCACATCGGTACCATGCTGTCTCTTGAACAGTCAAATCTATGCTCGAAGGTTGCAAACCTGTCAATATAGTAGGCACCGGCGAGAGGGTTGTATGACCAGATAGTAGCGTATTGTGGAGTTGATGGTTTGGTGGTGGTAAGAAGGTAATGAATATCTGATACATGGTTGTTGTTGGTGCGATGCTGAACCGGAGGTAAGAGGAATGTGATGTTTCGAGCAGGAGACTCGATTGATGTTGGATCTGGATCTGAGTAGATGGTAGGATCTTCGATGTGGCCACCGTTGCCGTTGGAATAGTCAGGCAAAATCTCTGCGTCATCTTCAGGATAGTTCCATGTGTTAGTTTCAATACATTTCCCGTTGACATCTTGTTTGGAAGACAAGACTGTGAGAACTGGGCTATTGGAATAATCAGGCAACATCTCCGTGTCACCTACCTGATAATTCCGTGTGTTGGTATCGATCCATTTCCAGTTGGCGTCTTTGGGAGATAGGACTTGTTTGGCAGACAGGACTCGGGAAACTGGAATTTGATGAATACTTTCAGGGCGCTCAGCTTCCGACGGTAGCCCTTGAGAACCCTCTTCTCTATTGTGTATCACCTAAGTATCCATGGGTGAACGGGAAGAGGTTTCAGCTGCTCCCATAACCTGCGTTGTTGTATTGTGCCTTGGATCTTGAATTTTTAGTTCGCCACCAGATATTTTGGCGCTCACTGAGTTGTATTTAAAATGTTGGAGAGACGAAAATAGTTCAACTGGCGTGACTGGGAATTTCGGTTGCAATCCATCAGGTCGAGTAGGTGGGTAGCTAAAGTTTGTTTCTTGGCTAGCAAATTTCACTTAGATCTGACATTGTCGAAGTTCACCACCTGCGCACCCAAATTCTGAACTGTAAATCCCGAATGTGGTTTGCGAAATCCTCAACGACGAAAGTATTGTGCTTTTAGACAAATACACCTAAACATCAGCAAGGAACTCTGACTCCCAATAAGATGGTTTGGCCTACAACACATATGGCTAGCATATGATACACGATCCGGTTTTACGTAGACCCTCAACCTCCACATTCTTGTACCTGACTTCCCAACAAACATCTTCAAAATCCTCATAATCCCTGATTGTGTGATGAAATGTCGGCAAAGCAGCCACCCGCTCTTTTCCCGGGCTTTCCTCCACCACCAAAGCTGGCAATGTCCACTTTACAGACGCAGGAGCACGTTTCTTAAGGTCTGCTAAGAACCACTTCGAAGCCCTGAATGCTTTCCAATCGTCTTCACGGAAGGGACGGACGTAGTAAGTGCGATCCGTCCCATTCAAGAACCGAAACCAGAACCGTCCATCATATAGGCTCCACGGCGACCATTGTCCGGAGGGAGGAAAGGAGAGGCACGGTCTAGCAGAAGCAGTATGTGGATATGGCTGGCGGGAGAGCAGCCATTTTCTTCTCTGGTACGCGCTCGTAGGTGTGACTGATTCGGAGATGAGCGGCTGAAAGTACACGCCTGAAACAGTGAATGGACGTGCGAGTGAAGCATTCGCTTCTCTCGTCTGTTCGGAAATATGAGAGATGGGCTGTGTCGGAAGAGCATTTGAATCTCCTGTAGTTTCGGACTGTACGGTGGTAGCGTCAAGAAGTTCCGGAAACATGCGTACTGCCACTCTATGGAGTGAAGGGAGCTCGACTTGCTTTTCAGGACTCACGAGCGTGATTGCCTTGCGCAGTAGATGGGCGGCAACCAACCCACAATCTGCCTGCGAGAGTTCGGATCCTGACAGAGCAAGCTGAGCTAGTTCTGGGAATTGTATAATCAATGTGCCAGAGCGAGTATCGAGGACGGATGGCGGGTTCTTTTCCAACAGGTTCTGTGCAGCAGCCTTAAGCTGGATGTCTTTTTGCTTACACTTCTCCGATAGCCGTAAGATAGACTCCGGTTGTAAAGCCGTCGGTAATTTGGCAGTTCGGAAGAGATGTCTAACGGCATTCCTCATGGTCAAGCTTGGATCCTTGTTCGTAGGGTCGTCGAACCACTCTGTTTCCTCAGCTTGGCAGGTAGCTATCAAGCGCGACTTTCCGAATGCCAACAATGGGCGGTAGATGTTTATACCTCCGCGTTCTATAACAAGGGGATTGCTACGCTTAACGTATCTCGAATTTGGTATCAACAACTTGACATGAGCACCACTCTGATGTACTCCATGTATGCCGTAGCATTCTGGGATTCTCGACTCTCCTTGCATTCCACGTAGTCCCAAGGCACGGTGGCCATTGATCATTCTCATCATTACGGACTCAGCCTGATCATCTTCATGATGAGCAAGTAACAGTGAATTGATTCCCTTGCCCCTACAGGCGTTGCCTAGTGCTTGGAAACGATATTTCCTTGCCAGCGACTCGAAGTCTGGTCTCTTCCCAGGCTCTTCCGTGCTTCCCCAATGGATTTTTAGGACCTCAGTCGGAATTCCTTTATTTTCAAGAACCTTGGACACCGAGATGGCTTCATGATCACTGCCTTTTCTGACTCCGTGATCTACCACGAATGCCTGGAATGTGAATTTTGGACACTCTGGACGATTTTGTATCTTCGAGCATAGAACTGCGAGAGCCATAGAATCTACTCCACCACTAATTGCGAGCCCTGTAACGATCAATGAGCATTAGATTCAGATTCGGATTATAAAGCCACTGGATCTTACCAAGTTTAGAAGTAGCTTCATGCTGCCGAGAGCTTTGTGGTTTCCACGTAGCAAGCAAAGCATGTGTAAAGTCTGGGATAGATATTGGACGGCCAATTGATGGCAGCAACTTCGACATAATACTAGGCCCATTCCATCCTCCACCAGCTATTCCCGTGTGAAGCTTTTTGTTGACAGGAGTCCTCTGAAACCCGCGATCCGCCACAGCTGACCCACGAGGTGGTAGTAGCTTTGGACTCCTGAAGGAATCCACACCACAAAAAGTCGCAAATGCCATGGATGTCTTGACATCCTGCTGGCTTAGGCCAATTTGATCTCACAAATTGACTTATTAGGCTTTAAGAAGCTATCATTGGGATTATAGCTAATGATGGCAACCGCGAACCAGCCCAGCTTCACAGCAGCGCTCCTCTCCGGCGCCCTCGCAGGAACCACAGTGGACCTCTCCCTCTATCCCCTCGATACCCTCAAGACCCGTCTTCAGTCCTCCTCCGGCTTCCTCGCCTCCGGCGGCTTCACGGGCATCTACCGTGGCGTCGGCTCTGCCATTGTCGGTTCAGCACCTGGCGCCGCCCTCTTCTTCTGCACATACGAATCCACAAAATCATTTCTCTACAAACGCAGAAAGGCGCAGGAGGTATCTGGAGGACAAGGGGAGCTAGGGGAATGGACTTCGCCGGTCGAACATATGGCGGCGGCTAGTCTAGGGGAGGTGGCTGCATGTGCGGTACGTGTGCCGACAGAAGTCGTGAAGCAGCGCGCGCAAGCTGGACTGTTTCCCTCAAGTATCCTTGCGCTGCGAGGGATACTGGGGCAGTTGGGTATGATTGGGCTGATGGGGGTAGGGAGGGAGCTGTACAGAGGATGGAGTGTAACAATTATGCGCGAGGTGCCGTTCACGGTGATCCAGTTCCCATTGTGGGAGAGCATGAAGGAGTATAAACGACGAACGTCGGGGAGAGAGGGGATCAGCGGGGTGGAAAGTGCGTTGTTTGGGAGTGCTGCTGGTGCTGTTGCGGCGGGAGTTACGACACCATTGGATGTGCTGAAGACGAGGATGATGCTCGCGAAGGAGAAGACAGCTGTGGTGCCGTTGCTAAAGCAGATTTTGAGGGATAGTGGCCCGAAGGCTTTTTTTGCTGGGATAGGCCCGAGGATAATGTGGATTAGTATAGGTGGTGCTGTCTTTTTAGGATCATATCAGACTGTATATAACTCGTTGACGAACGATGAAGTGTAAGATTGTGGGACTAGTTGGAAGTTACGATAGATCTCCTATACCTAGATACCCCTCTCAATAGATTATGATCGTACGAGCGCATACATCGCAGATGTTATATGGAGTGGATGTGTAGAGCTGAAATATGTCCGTGTAATAGATTGTGTGAAACGTGAAGAATCGTATTAGATCTTGCCCTGTGGGCAGAGATATATATCCAGAGTCCATAGCATTAAACGTTTTGCTCTGCCACTGCAGCCACTGGTGCTGATGCTGGCGCGGCTTCCGCCGACTTTCGATCCCTAAGCAGCTTGATCTTCTTCCTGCCATTATCCTTATAGTATAGTACAACGTCTGCTCCACCCTTCCATACATGAGCACGAAGGGTAGCAAGACTCATGTTAACAGGCAATTTCTACAGAATGATTGTTAGCCATATAGACGATTCCGACTGCAGCAGCTTACCTGTTCATTACAGTAGAGTTCAAGGAACTCTTCGGGTTTCAGCTCGTTTGGATCTGGTTCTGCATTCTCGTCAATGTCCTCGATCCTGTCTGCAACATAGCCTAATATTTTCTTGACTCGAAGCATCCTGTTGGCACTCAGACGTGAGTGACCGTCAGCGGTTGGGATACTGGGCAGCTCGTTTTTCCAGGGTTGCACGACGAAAGAGATCTTGAGCGCTGCTATCTTCTCTTGGGTCTTTTCTGGAATGTGGTTCTGTAAAGCTGTTAGATGTTACTGCAATATTCTGTGCATCTGGTCGCATACCTTGAGAAGAAATTCTCCAAGCCATTTCGGTGCCATTTCCTCAATCAAAGATGCATCCTGGCTAACTGACGCGACTGTTCCCCGATACAAATCCACGCTTCCGCCCGAAGTCTCTTCCTGTATGATCACCGTCGTCGACGCAGGAAGCTTTAATACTGGTGTTTCCGCAGGAAGACTAGGTGCGATGCCACTTTCAACCTCTCGTGTTGGATATTCTTGTATGGCTGTGTCGTATTTATTTCGTATTTTCTGGATAACGCCAGAGAAGCTGTCATCGAAATGTTTCTCTTTCTCTTTCTCTCCGCTATCTGAAGCTTCGGAACTATCATCAACCTTTTCTTCAACAACGACTGGTTTCTCGACTGTGACTGATGGCGAGCGACCTAGCTTTTTGCCACCGAACGGCATGCCCATGCTCTTCATGCTAAATTTCTTTCCGAATCTGCCGTCCTTGCCGTTAGTCTCCTTGTCCGCATCTGAAGGAGATTGCGGTGGCTTTTCATCCGTGATTCCAGGGGTAGCGGCTGGCTTCGGAGTTGCATTGATATTTGATGGAGTATTCGTGCTCGAGAAGTAATCGCCTGACTTCTCTCCAGCTGCACTTGTCTTTGTGTCTCCTGTTCCCATAGGAACCTCATCCTCTGGCACGCCAGGCATATGCGTTACAGCGCCCGGTGTTGCAACTCCAATACCCATACCAGGAGTCATTGGAACAGATCCTCCATTTGCACGGGGAGTTAGGGGGGAACCAAAACCCTTCGTATACGTCGATTCTGGCATCTCGATTGACAGCGGCGCCTTCTGCTGATTTGCCTGTTTAATGCCCTCATTTATTCCTTTGCGGTAGATTTCGTCTCGTTTTATCATCTCGTCGATGAGCCCCGTGAAGAGATGTCGCAGAACCCATTTCGCTAAATTGACTGTTTGCGATAATTAGCACACTGTTCAACTTTGTCAAGATTACTGTACTTCTCTGGTCATCTCTGAATTCCAGAGCATCATCTGTCTGGAGCTCATCCGCGTACATCTCTCCATCGAAGCAATTGTTCTCTTCAAGAACCACTGCCAATCTTCCCGTTCTTGTATTTACCGAGCACCACGGCGAAATCGCGTCCAATGTATTCACTTCTGGCTCAACATCTTCTAGATGCTTCTTGCCAAACGACTGGATCGGTACACACTACTTCTCATTAGCATAGCCCAATATAATGGTCTTGAGAGCTTACATTTATCAGGTCCCAGAGCACGACATCACCGGCGGTGTCCAATGTCAACACTCGCCGCCTATCGTTCAGCAACTTGTGCTTCACAAGTCCATGCTGGCCCTCGATGGTCTCTTCCGGCAATGAATGAACAGGCACAATGATTCCAATATCCGGATCCATTATGATCTCCGACCCTTTTCGGGCACTCCGTGTGGAATATATAGTTGCAGCATCAGAGTCCCTTACTGTAGGAAAGCTTGCAGTGTGCGTTATCCTGAGGATAGAGAGAGCTGGTATTTCCTTCGATGGGTTTCGAGAGACTGCTGAGGCTGTAGGAGGGCTGATCGGCTTTTGTGATGCTATGCTGGAAGCGCGATGGTGCCTGAATACGTCGGGTAATGCGGCATCGTTCCCAGTGTCAACATCTGCCCATCGGTTGATGGAAGAGCTTGAGTTGGCGGTCCAAATGTGCTCTCCGCAAGCAAGCACTTTACTCACACCATCATTTTCTTGTGCGATAGCAACAGATAGACCATTATCAAGTTCTCCGAGTGTGTTTCGCACGTCGGTTTTAACAACCAAGCCAGACCGATCACTGCTATAAAACACGCCCAGCTCAGGGTCTGCCGAGTATAGAGACCAGACACTGTCGTTATGCATCGTCAAGGTATGCATACATCTTCCGGCCGTAACACTCCAGACTTTTACTGTCTGATCTGAGCTCGCCGTCATAATAGTATCGCCAGTCTCGTTGATCAATATGTCCCTGATATTATTCGTATGACCCATGAACTTCGTGACCCGTTTTCCAGATCTTGGATCCCATAGCCGGACTATCGACTCCGGACCTCCACTGGCTATCATTGACTTACTCACAGCTAGAGCATAAACTGATCCCTTGTCGCTTTCTTCCTCGTCCTTGACCTCAATTTCGAGCTTCTTGCCGGCTCCATTAAGATCCCAGAGACATATGCGCCGATCCAAGCCTCCAGAAGCCACCCAGTCTGCCTGCGAGTTCGGTGTCGCAAGACACTTCACGTAGTCGGAATGTTGACCGATTGTCTGCGGTGCATCTGAACCATTTGATAGAGGCCGCCATATCTTGACCGTCAAGTCCGAAGAAGCTGAGACCAGTGCGGTGTTGTCCTGTGCCAACGCAATATCATTCACCCAATGTGTATGCGCCTGAATCTGTGTCCGGAAGGTAGTCACAGTCTTCGGCTTGGCCGCAGGAGGGTCGTCTGGGGAAGCGAATGGATCTTCTGTTTGTGGTGTTTTCTTCAGGTCGAGATTCAAGTTCCAGGCGCATATTGAGCCATCTCTTCCCCCGGAATATCTACCAACTTGTGTCAGTTTGCGGGAAAGCTCTGCTGTGATACCACATACAGTATAGATTGATTGCTGTCTACCGCTAGACCATTCACGCCAGAGCGATGTCCGCCAGTCGAGTGCTCGAGTGGTAAGACTATATCACCAAAGTGTTATGCAGGTACTCGTGAGATAGCCGCGACGAGGGGACTAACCATAGCTGATTATGCGCTGTCTTGGTGTTTTTTCCCGTGCGGCCATTTCCAGTGTCTAGACTGGTATAGCAATCATACACGCCAACTTTCACCCTGTATACTGTAGGACATGCAATGGAGATGTGATAGCATGGAAGCTGAGCTAGAGGTTGTTGGAAGAGGAGTCGAGTCGAGTCAAGGAGCTGAGGCGCGGGCAGGCAAGATTGACAGGCCTGGCTTTGGCTTACGAGTGACCTGACCTGACCTGACAGCATTCCCCAGGAACTGAATTGTGGCAATGTCTATGTGGCTAAGAGGCGGGGCTTAAAATGAACTATTAATTCAAAAGCGCCAAATAGGATGGGGCAGGGGGGTCGGCTTAGAGACAATAAAGTGATGGCCAGGATACCCATTAGAAATGCTCAGGTCCTTTACAACAGTTGGCACTTTCGTCAATTGTCGCTTATGCGGATAGTGTCCTCCAAGTGGAATCAGATATCTGGGGAGAGAGTTGTATTTTTCGACTACGGGCTTGCTTCGAGAAATGCTTCAGAGGCTTATTTGCCAGAAGAAGCTTGTTAATAAGCCGTCCAACATAGACGATAGGAAGAGCTGAGGTACTCGTAGGGATCCCAGACAGTGAAGGTAAATATTCCGGATTTTCAGCACTGATACATAACGTGCTGGTGGACAAGTGAATGGTTCTCCTAGCTACAATGCAACCCCTTCATTACGTACTTCGGAACATCAAGCAAAATTAAGAGTCGTTCAGGTTGGCGTACAGGGGTTTGGGACATTGCTTGGATTGAACAGCTATCTATTCATGAATCCTCTGAAATCTCATCCAGCTTGAGGACCATCTAGCAATTGAACGAAACACTGGAGCTTTTTTGAAGTGCTTCTAAGGGGAGTTTTGGTTGTTCGTATGGAGTAGATTCAAGCAACAAAATCTTAGACAGCAGACTCGAGACTTGTAGCCAGGGGTGATATTAGAAGTTTGTACGATGGTAGTGTTTGTGAGGGGATGTTTCCATGATCTGGAGACCGTAGTCCGGCTCGTGAAGATGAGTTAGAGTGAGATCTGGATGACGTCTTCCCACAGAAAGCAGAATAAGAGTGCAAAGACCTGGAATATTGCCCATAGTAGCAAGTGATTACAGTCCATGATGGTGGGAAGACATTTCGTCGCAAATTTTGCGACGAGCATGACTTGGTTGATGCCATAACTCGACTGCGACGATGAGACAACAGTCTTGATTTGACAAAGAGATTTTAGGCCAGCTTGTTCTTTAAGGCATAAAACTTCAAATCCTGTGAAATTATTTTGCTAGACTCGTTGAGGAACTGCTGGATTCGATGGTAGCTTGCCAGATTTGGTGGTGAAGGACCGGTACTACTTACTAGCTTTGATGGTGAGCCGGTAGATTCGAGGATGGAGGGATTCAATTAGAGAATAACCCAAGAATTGCATGCTAGGAAACAATAAGAGTTACAGGAAGCGAGTTTGATCCTGCTAGAGCTTTCTATAAAATAGCAGACGCTCAAATTCGAGTACCTTACCTAGGTAGGTAGGTAGTCACGAGAACGTCGCCAGATTATTCTTTTTGGGAAATACATCAACATTGGAAAACCGACTAGTTGAGTCTACGCAATCAGGTGAGCACCTGCTGTATATACTCTTCTCATGGCCAGAGCCGAGGAACACAGCTTGTGCTGGTAGGTTCGAATCCTGCGGCTGCCAACTCATCATGCTCAGGTCAACAGCGTGGCTAGTAGGACGACAGATGGACGGCTTGCG